>JANRGW010051373.1:0-19664 GCA_024733675.1 Psilopsiagon aymara | reverse complement strand
CGGCTCCCCCTCCTCCCTGGCAGAGCATGAGGCTCCAGAAGTCCTTGGCCAGACCAAACATCACTAAGCCATAACTAAAAACGTTGGTGTTATCAGTGCTGTTCCCAGGCCACATGTCAAAAACACAGTGCTGCACCAACTACTAAGAAGGAGAAAAATAACTGCTACTGCTGAACCCATGACAGCAGTTGAACCCTGCTGAACTTAGCTAAAGGTGGCCTGATACAGCACTTCCACTTCAAGCATTTAAAGATTACACAACGATCGAAGAAGTTTCTACTAGCAAGGCTCTAAGGACAAAATGTAATGAATGTAATTCAGCTTTGGTAATGGAAATGCCATAGAGCTCTGACTTTTCTGGACAAACTGGGTGATGTCCAGATCAGACCAGCAAGAATAAGAAGTTTGGAAAGTGATTACAAGGAGGAGGACGGAGGGGGGAAGGAACTGGTATTACTCACTCCAGAAACAAAAAAGGAGATCAAGATCAAGCCAAACATGTGAGCTGATAACTTGAGGAGCCTACAGAATCTCCTTCATTTTAAGTTCTTAAGAACCAGTTAAACAAACTCTACATAGCATATTTATAATTTACACTGCCCCTGAGCATAGCATGTGCTTTTAGAAGTCTCTTCTACTCCTATATTTCTAGGATTACTGTGACTGTTAACACTATCTCAACACATTTCTTTTCCAAAATTCTACGCAGAGATGGCAATGAAATTGTAGAAGACAGCAGTCTTTGAATAGTTTAACTGCAAAAGAAGTACTGCAGTCTAAAAGAGTTTACTCCTAAATTATTAGAGCCATCACTGACAAAAACATTCACAAGAAAATTGAAAATGTGCAACACAGATGAAATGAGTATGCCTTCTCAAAGGAAAGGTGAAAATTAAAGTTAAAACCTCTCCCTTGTTTTCTGAAAACTTGAAGTCCCGTAACATGTATATTACGTAAGGCCACATAGCACAGCCTTTGTCAGTGTATGCCTGCGAATACATCAGAAAAATCTTGTTGATTCGTATACTTCCTCTCTTATTCTGGAGAGCTAAATATCCAGAGAACTGGAAAGTATCTACTTTCAGATACTGTTGCTAGACCAAGCAAGAGAAAAATACCATCTAAATGTCACATGCTCTTTTATAGAACTTCATATACAGTCTGCAACAAAATGCCTTCCCAGCCGCCACACAAGACAAGCTACATCAATTTCAATGTTTGGAACGATCAACCCAATAATTTTTCTTAGCTGTATTCAGCTTTTAATTCTTATTAAGGACAAAGAGCAATCAGTACTGGTTTTCAATTAGCCACATCAGAAACAATCTATAGGTCCCATGTTCTTCTAATAGTATGCAAGCAGAGAGTGTCACTTTTCCAGTTGATTAAATGTACCTTGAACCACTCTGAGTATACTTCTGCAGCACTGGACAACACACTCTCACTCATCAATCCCTCTCTGTATACGTTCCCCTTGTAACAAATTATTTCAGTACTCACCACTTAGCATTTTTGGAACTTTTAACTAAAACTTCAGTGGTTAACAAAGAAAATCTTTTGACTTTGAAATCTCAGCTGCTTTATACAAAAATGAAAGTTTCAATTTTATGGAAATTTAAGATTTCCCACATTCAACTAAATCCTGGGTTTGTGTTCCACAAACATTAACTGAAACCACGCAGGGTGGGAGATGGTTTTCCTATTACTGTGACTATAAATAGTCATACAAAATGACCGACCAATTGCTGTGGTCTTATTCCACTTAAACTGTATTGACTATTTGACTTGACTCATAACAGTTACTATCTGAAAAGATAGTATCTAGAAACTTAATTAAAAATTTTAACTTTTTTTTTTTTTTTTTTTTGCAGGGGCATGTAAGGATAGGACAAGGGGAAATAGCTTTGAACTGAAAGAGGGCAGGTTTAGATTAGATATAAGGAAGAAGCTCTTTCCTGTGAGGCACTGGCACAGGTTGCCTGGAGCTGTGGCTGCCCCATCCCTGGCAGTGCTCACTGCCAGGTTGGACAGAGCTTGGAGCAACTTGTCTGGTGGACGGTGTCCCTGGCCATGGAACTAGATGATCTTTAAGGCCCCTTCCAGGCCAAACCATTCTGTGACCATTTACTGTTCGTAATAACTAACAGCCATTTTTCCTTTTTTTCCTTCGGGGGGGTGGGGGTGTCATTAAGAGTCATTATTATGTACACAAGCCTGACAGTCCTCAGACAGCAACAGGCCACAGAGACCTGCTTTGCAAGGACCCTGAAAAGTTACCATCTATCCTTCACCGCAAGAACCCAGCAATCCCAGGAGACAGAGTGCATTTTTCTTTCTACACTTTAAAGATTCAGTTACAAAGCCCGATTCTCCGGGTTTGCTCCTACACTACTACCACTGATGTCAAAATCATTAAGGTAGGAGACCCGACCTGCCAACGCCTGCAAAAAAGCCGCTTGCCGCAACTTCTGAAATCCACGTATTTCTTAATATCTGTCCTTGACGCGTCCTGGGCTTTATACGCAGTTCTACCCAGCCTTACTCGCACCCCGGGAACGCACACCACCCCTCAGACCTCCCGCCACCGGAAGAGAGAGGACGAACCTCCCGCCCCGCGCGAGAGCGGTCACTGCCGTCATGGAGATCAGCTCCACCCCCGGCCCGCCCCTGCCCGGCGCCTCCCGCGCGGCCTCAGCGGCTGAGGCAGGTCGGGACGATGTTGGAGACGCTGCGGGAGCGGCTGCTGAGCGTCCAGCAGGACCTCACCGCCGGGTGGGTGCCGGCCCGGCTGGGGACATCGGGAAAGCGGGACAGGGACCAGCGGCCCGCAGCCGGGCCGGGAGGGCAAGGGAGGGGGAAGCAGGTGACCGGGAAACTGGGGAAGGGCGGGGACTGTTGCGGCGGGAGGGAAGGAGGAAGAGGAGGAGATAGGGCAGGTGGGACCCCCTGGTTGGGGCTCTTTTCTCCCGCCGTGGTTACCTGGTGCTGGGTCAGGCTGGAGATGTGGCCCCGAGTTGTAACACCCACCTTCTCGCTCTCCTTTCCCTCCGTCTTCCCGCTAGGTCTTTGCCGCTCATGGCGGGGTGGCGAGCTCTGCCTGCGGTGTGATCGTCTGCAGCCGTAGGGCGACTTGAGGGGAGGAGGTTGCGGTCAGGGGAAGGGAAGAAAAGCTGCTGCTGTGAGAGAATGAGGAAGATGTGAATGGGGTCAGTTAACGCGCTTGAATTTTTTATGAAGCGACTGACCTTCACGGTTTTATGGATTAGCGTAATTGCTTTAAAGGGCATCACTGTGCTCTGTTTGGCTTACGAAAAGCTTTTCTTTCCTCGGAAGATGAGTTATTGTCATTTGGGGAAAAGAAGCACAGGAAAAGTAGAAGGAGCAGCCACGTTAAAAAGTTGAGAGTTATTCTTCCTACGTTGCCTCACAAGGGTATTTTAGGTAGGCCCTACATCAATGCTATTTTTAGTAGGAGCAGGTGGTCCAGATGAGCGTTACTGGAAGTCAGTGGGTGGCTGGAGAGCAGGGTCATGCATCTGCTGCAGAGCTGTTGTTCATGAGCCACAGGAGAGTATTGTGTTGTAACCAGTTACTTGTAAAAACTGCATTTTCAGCAGTATTAAGGGCTTTATAGTAATACCCGTATGGTAAATATTTATATACAGTGATAGATGCCTGTCTACTCCAGAGTACTTTATAGTGACTTATTTGCACTGGTGTATAGTGGTCCACATAAACTGACAGAATAAGCTACCAACCAGTCTGATAAATTGCTTATATGTTATCTGTCTTAACAAAGAGAATCAAATATTAAAATGTCTTTATAAAGGTATTACTTTATTGCAGTCTCTCTTTTGGCTTTGCTGCTATTTGTAGACCTTCTCACAGGGCTTGATGTCTTAGTATAGTGCAAGGTTCTTTTGAAAAAGAATGAAATAGGACAACAAGAAGGTCATAACATGCTGGCTGTAATAGCTGTTTAACTGTTTTTCCCTTTAGTGCTGCAGCGGAGTCGATACATTTCCATGTAGTCTCTAATTTACCCTTTTTCTTGTATTGCAATGTTTTGTTCTGTTTTGAGAACAGTCTCTGGTTTCATCATTTCCACCTTTGTGTTTTAGCAGCTCCATTAATGTGCCATTTTTGGAGTGTCCAGTCCTTAAGCATAGTTTTCATTTGCAGTGTAACCTTTGTTGCCATTGGGAGCCTGTTTCTCAGAACCACAGTAGCAGAGGCTGTGGACAGCATCCATTTCTTTCTTGTAGTATCCCCATAGGCTCAGCCCAGAACATGACTTGTCCTGTTTTGCCCCCTTTGCTTTCCTAGCCAATGCAACCTCAATGCCTTAGTGGTGTGGATAGCATCTATTCCCACACCACCAAGCTGGTGATAGAAGTAATTTCATGCTGTTAAGACTTTAGCTCAGAATAGTCAAAATGTCAGGAATGCTGGGCAAGTTGTGGTCAAATTGTTAGTTACACATTAATGCTTACAGAGTGAAATGGTTGGATCTTTTGAAGCATAGGGAGGGAGAAGCTATTCCAGGGTTTCTAAGAAAACAATATCTATTCCAAAGGATTAAGGAAACTTTTGTCTGCAGTTGAAAAATATTAAATCTGTGTTGTGTAGCCTAAAGAAAGAGCAGTTTAGGATTGTTAGCCATTTCTGCGTAAAAAGAGATGAGCTCACTTTGCCCTGCTCAGCTGTGTCTGCTGTCTAGTTATGTATCCTGTCAGTGAGAGATCTGGATTTTGACCCATTTAGTGGTAAACGATCTTCTACAGGAGGAGAAAGAAACCCGAACAGCAGAACAGTGAGCTGTGTTTGTGCTCAGGCAGTAATTGGTGTACTTCTGCTGGCTTGAGGGATGTGGCTCACACTGCCTCTGCTTTGTATAGAGAATGCTGGTGAAAGGAAGTTGATACTGTGTAGTCTAGTGATAAATCCTTTAACTTTTACTTCTGACTGCCTGACAGATACTCTAGTAAGAGAATTGATAGTATAGCATTTCTTTCTATATGCAGAGGAGTGCTGCTGTTACAAGTGGAGAGGTATACTGGCAAACATAGAAGGGCAAATTGCAGAGCTTTCTGCAATAGTGTTCATCCTCAGTGTACTATGGTTATTGCTACTTGGCTGAACTATTATGAACAGCTCTCTTAACAGAGAGATGAGACGTGCCTTAGCATGTCTTTCCTCAAATTGTCAACCACCTGTTTTGCTGCAGAGCATTGAGGTTTCTTCTTTTGAGTTCCTGGAAATTGATGGTGATCAAGACTGGAGGAGTAATTTGGCTCACCCTAGAAGCAGACTGTATGTCTGTATATTAGGGTGTTTCTCAGTCACTGGGTCACTCAGGATTACTTATCTCTGTGTCTTGTCTGAGGATATCTTTGGGCCTCATAGTTCATTTTCATCTTGTTGATGTCTCTATGTCCTTTATTTCTTCCTAAAGCTTGCTGTCCTTGACAACTGGGACTCCAAAGGCCATAGAGGACATCCATCATCTTGGTAGTCAGAGAATAGCCAGGGGTTTTGACTCTCACTCTGCCATGCCAATTTGACTAGCATATATGGGTTGATTGAAAAAGAGTGAAGAGTGGAAAAGAATTAAGAATTGGGGGTGGGTATGTGTTGTTTGTTCATTGGTGTTTTGGGGGATTTGGTTTGGGTTATTTTGTTGTTGGTTTGTTTTGGGAGTTTTTTCAGGAGCAAGGTACCAGTCAGTTTGAAATTGACTACTAGGTGAAACAAGCCTCAGATATAGTGCACTGTGGTCATGCTGCTGGAGACTGAGAGTTGTCAGAAAAGTTGTGCTTGTGCTGGTTTTGTGTTGGCAGACTTAGAGCAAATGGGTATTAATGTCTCTGTGACTGTCATGCTTTTCCTTGGCACATATGTCTTCTTGTAAAGATGTTCTTCAGGATTGGATTGGTTGTTTCTATGCAGATCTGTAATATGTGTCTGCTAAGGAAACAGCATTGAGAGCTGGATGACCTGGATGTATAGCTCCCATTAAGCTTTTTACACCCAACTGCATGATGCACTTGTAGAAAACTCACATCATTTAGAAGCAGTGTCAGTAGAAACAATTTTGCATGACAATCTCTAGAAAATTAAGTGAAATTTTATTTATTTGTGAAATAAGCTGAAACAAAATTAATTGTAATAGACTAGAGTTAACACGTTGCATGTTCAGACAAGTTTTTCTCTGGTTTTGGTGTTGGAAATGTCTGACCTTTTTTTTTTTTTAAATTTTGATTTGTAGGTTGAAGACTTTGGGCGACAAATCAAAAGAAGCAAAGAAAAGCAGGCAGAGGTACTTGTGAATGCCTTAATGTATAGCATTGATCTAGGATGCTCTTGTTACAGAAAAATTTCAAAGTGGCTCTTACATAGAACATTTACAGTTCTAAAGAATAACGATCATTTGCAAGTAATCTTACAGAATACTCTTTTGACAACAGAAAAGTTTAACCCTAATGTTGAGAAAATACTTTGCTCAGTAGATAGGCTTTCATTGATAGGCTTAAATTATTTCTGATGGCCCTTATTGAATATATGACCATTATGTGAGTATTCAACATTACTGTGGTACTTTATGCAAGATCCAGGTTGAAGTACGCTGAAATGTACATGATCTCTGGGAATCTCATGTACTAAAATTATAATTCAGGGTTTTTTACTGCAAGAACAGCAATATGAGTCTTTATTGTGCGAAATATATGTATAATAGAGTACTTCAATTATCTATTTCAGGAAGATTTAAGAATTTTGGTGGGGTTTATTTGGTTTTGTTTGGTTTTATCCTCTGCATTTTACTGTGTTGTTAATTCTTTCAACCTGCTTAAACTATAGGGAAAAACTACTTAACATCTGTAAATGATGTCTCTGTTGTTCCTTAAAGAAGCTCAGATATGCTTTAGTGTAAAACATGTTCTTACTAAAACACAGTGTGTAGACAGAAATTAGTTTTAAAACAAGCCCTGAACAAAAAGTAAGGCATTTGAAAGAAATTTTACTGAGTTCTGAAGCTTGATGTTTTGGATAGAAAGGATTTTTAACGCAAGACTGGTTGTATTGACAAGACATGGAAACTAAAGTAAGAATGGGTGAAGGTTTGAATAAAACTATTTTAGGCAACTGCCTTCTGTGTATATTTCCAGTCCATAATATTTTGGTTCGTCTTGTATACCTGTAAATATCCATCACTTTTGGAGAAAATTATTGGGTGAACCATTTGGATCATCACAAACAGGGGAATACCAGGATGACTTCTGTTTTGCTGGGACAAACATAGATTAGCTTGGTTGTATGGATGGCTGAGAACTTGTGGGTCAGGAGTGTAATGTGAGCTTGGTACTGGCCATCTAATCAGGGAGCAAATGGTGCCTTTGCTAAACAACTTGAGGAATTCTCTGTTTCATTAAACCCCAGTTCTTGGGGCGGTCTTTAACTTCCTTGATGTCTGCTGAATGGACAACACTGCAAGATGCAGTCAAGAAGTGTGTTAGAAGATGTCAGAGATAAATTTTTGATGCCCTCTTCATAACTTCTTTGACATGCAGGAATAGCCTTGGGAAAGCCATAGAACTGTCACCTAGAACTGACATTTACAAGAGATGTTAAGGAAAAGAGGAGCTTCAACCCCGTATTGATTATAAAAGGCTGAACAAAGAAAACATTGTGTTGTTGATGAATGGGTTAGATGATTTAGAGACAGCAGATGTTGTCAATGCCTTTGTTACTTCGCTCCTCACAAACAAGGACTCACAGTCCTCTGTGCTTAGTGAAAAGGTTTAAGGAAAAGACTGACCAGTAGTGGATAAAGATCAGTTTGGGGAACTCGACCCGTAACAGACCATGTGGGCCGAGTGGTGCTTCATAAAATTCAGGAGATACAAATCCGAAGTCTTTCCCTGGGAAGAAAGTATTCTCTGCAACAATACAGACTGGGGCTGACTGACTAGCTGGGAAGGTTCATGGCCATGTATATAAGGAAAGCTTTTTCCTCATGAGGACAGTCAAGCAATGGAACAGGCTGCTCACAGAGCTTGTGAAGTTTCTGCCCTTGGAGGTTTTCAGGTTGCAACTGAACAAAGCCCTGAGCAAGCTGGTCTGATCCTGTAGCTGGTTCTGCTTTGAACAGGAGATAGTTGCAGTAGAGAATGCCTTGAGTTCCCTTTCCACCTCACTATCACTTTTCCCTTGGTTTTTTTTTAAAAAAAAAAGCAAAGCCAAAAGGTTTCATTTATAGTATCTGTTGGTTTGGGTTTTTTTGTTTGTTTGTTTTCTTGTTTGTTTTTTCCATTCAAGTTGTTTGGATGATAGTGCAAAACAGCCTGTTCTGGTACTATAAGAGACAAATCTTGGACTATGTCAAGATCTTCACATAATAAATACATCCTTAAAAATGCTGCATTGTTAATTTTCTGTAACTTATGATAAGTTGCCTTTATATTTCAAACTGTTATTAATGAAAATGTATGCATTCAGTAGATCATTAGAGCATTAGACTAACCGTGTCATTTACCTTAGTACTTATTTTTGTAGAATATATTTTATAGAATGTATCAAGTGCAGTGTCCTTACTGAAACACAAAGAACTTGTGTAGTAGTCTTATTTTAAAAAAAAGCACCCTTAGCTTTGAAGTACTCTTGTAAGATACACTGTGTAATGCATTTTAACCAGAATTGACAAAATGTTTGTGAAAGTGAATAATAGGGAATATTCCTATGCTCAGCATATCTGTCAGAAGCAGATACGTATGCACTCATTATTTTTGTAACAGCCTTGTAAGCATTAACAATGCTTATATTTACAATTTGTTTTCTAGAACTGTTCAGTGTTTGCCAGAGTGTGCTGGACTGGAAATACTGAGCAGGTATGACCTTCCCTTTCTTTGTTTGTGTCTGCTTCCTGTAATTTCAGAAATAACTTTATGGGGTTAAGAAAATGAGAAGAAAATAAAGGTGTAAAGGTGTTACTAATAGGGTTTTTGATGTTCTGCAGTAAGTAGAATGGGTGTGGGAACCAAATGATAAATATGTTTAGAGCTTGCCCAGTCCTTAAGTGCTGTCATGTTAATGAAACAGAACTTCTGGAGGAAAAGCAGCATTTGAAAGATGACTTCAGTTCAGGGTCTAATGCACAGGAATCAAGGAAACCAGCCATGAAAAGAAAGTGTATTCCATGTGTACTTGGTCATACTTTTTCTGAGTGACATGAGTGATCTTCATTATAAATTTCCTTCGTATCTTTACCTTAAAAAGCCCAAACACCTATTCTTTTTATTTGGGGTTATATGTGTGATTATCATCTTGTTAATTTTTTTTCATTAATGAAACTGGATTCCAAGTAGTGATTAAGGCTTTTATTTGCAGTCTTATAAATATTGCTGGGTCTGTTTAGCTCTTAATGCAAGGTAGCAGGTTTTAAAACTTTTTTTTGAAAAAAATTATTTCTTACTATATATTTGTCTTGGTAAAACAGTAAATACTAGAAAGAACTGTACAGTTTTATAAGCTGTTATTTCTGGCAATCTCTATAAATACTAGCACAGTGACATCCATGAAATCCTCTTCCTTAGTAAGGGGAACACAGTAAGAATAGTTATTTATCTTTCTTCAGATATGAAGACGCTTGGGCTGCCCTTCACAAAGGAGCAAAAGATTGTGCAAAAGCTGGAGAGGTAAGAAAAAAATAACAATACCACACCTCAAATATTTAAAAATGTGTGAAGAATTTTAAATTTAAAATTTTTTGTACCAGTGTACTGGGTTGACCCTAGCCACTAGGTGAGCACCCACACAGCCCCGTTTATTCCCCCACCTGTGTGACAGAAGAGAGAACAGAAAGAACAAAAATGAGAAAACTCATGGCTCAAGATAAAGACCATTTAATGACTGAAGAACAGAGGAAAAACAAGTGATGTTAAAAAGTCACTCCTGACCTCCCACAAGCAGATCAATGCTCAGACAAGTCTCAGAGCAATGATTACCTTGAAGACCAAACACTTGGTTTTATTGTTGGGCATGAATTTACATAGTTACATAGTACAAAATGTCCCTCTAGCAATAACCAACTGCCCTGGCTGTGCTCCTTCCCAACTACTTGCCCACCCCCAGCCTACTTGCTGCAGGGGGAGCAGGAATGACTGGGGAAGAGCCAAGCCTTGATATTGTACAAGCTTTGTTCAGCAATACCCAGAACATTGGTATGTTATTAACACTGTTTTGATCAAAAATCCAAGGCACCGCACCATATGGGCTGCTATGAAGAAAATTAACTCCATCCCAGCTGGATCCTGTACAACCAGTACAATGAGAAAATAATGCTCTGTATTGCTGCTTGGGAAAAATGCCACATTGTATTGTTTTTATGTGGTTTAAAATGGTATTTGACAGGCAGCTGATGGAAAGGATCAGAATATCCAGTTCTTCTTGTTTCTCATAGTTCTTCCAGATTTGATTCCTAAAGTATTAAATATAGATATTGTAAAAAATAGAAATTCTCTGTAACCAAGTTTCGAGGAATTATCTGAAGTTCATTCTCCTTTTAGAATCACAGAATTATCGAATAGTTATGGTTGGAAGGGACCTTAAGATCACCCCCCCTCCCATGGACGGGGACACCTCACACTAAACCATGTCACCCATTTTTACTTTTACTTTCTGATATTTCAATTTCTATAACAAATACTGAGTGTGAGAATTTTCTAGTGCTTTTGAAGTACTTCGTAACTGATATGTTGACACCAGAATTTGTCTAATGTCTTTTGTTCAGGTGGTTGCAATCACTACTTGCACTTAACCAAAAAATAGTGATTGTATCGGTTTACTGTGATCCTGTGGGATATGTTAGGTTAGTGAAGAGTATTGAGTATGACTTTGTCAGAGTGTGACAAGGTGATGGTTAAAATAAGACATATCCAGAATTTCAGGTGGTCATTTTTTGCCCTCTTTTGTCATTTTTCAAAAAATTTGAAGTTAGTTGAGACTGCTTAAGACAACTTAACATTGCCAATAAATGACAGTGTAAGTAATGGATAGTAATGTCAACAGCGTAATGTAAACATTAAATAATGTGATGCAATTTAAACAATTGCAGAAAGTGATGTTGCATGTTACTGCTGTAGCTCTTTATAAGCAGTCAGGGCTGGGAAAGTACAGACTATATTTGGGCATGTTGGCGGTTTTTATCAGTGTAGGGCTGTTGCACTGGTGCTGTTGCTGCCTTCTCCTAATGGACAGGAGAAGGAAATCTTTTCAGTCATCTGACTGAAAAGATTTAGGAAGTGTCTGTGCTTTTTCCCTTATTTTGTTCAGTTTTCCTGCCTTGGAAGTAAAGCAACAAGCTGTGTGGGGTTTTTTTCTGTAATGAAGGGAAAGAAAACTTCCAGTAAGTGCTATAAATGCACTGGTCTGCTCCAAACTTTCCATTTCAAGGCCTTTTTAAGGGGCAGACAATATAAGCTAGGTGGCCATTACACAGAGCAGGACTGAGCTGTGGGGTTCTCTGTTCTGGCTGAAACTTCCACTTTGGCCAGGTGCATCCTCCCTGACTCATATGGTTTCTTAGGAGTCTTCTCTGTATCTTTCTACTGCGGATGAAACCCCTCACTGCTTAACCTCTTGTTCTAGGCTCAGCAGTAGCAGTCATTTTTCTCCTTCTTAGTAGCTGGTGCAGTGCGGTGTTTTTTTGACTTTTGGCCTGGGAACAGCACTGATAACACCAATGCTTTTAGTTGCTGCTCAGTAATGTTTAGTCTGATCAAGGACTTTCTGAGTCTCATCCTCTGCCAGGAAGGAGTGGAAGCCAGGGGGGAAGCAGAGACAAGATGCCTGACCCAAACAAACCAAAGAGGTATTCCATACCGCAGCACATCATGCTTACTATATAAACTGGGGGCAGTTACCCAGAAGGATCAGATCACTGCTTGGGTCAGGCTGGGTATCTGTCAGTGGATGGTGAGCGGTTGTATTCTCTTGCCTTGTTATTTCCCTTATTATTATTGGTGGTAGCAGCAGTGGTGTGTGTTATACCTTCGTTACTGGACTGTTCTTATCTCAGCCCGTGGGAGTTACATTCTTTTGATTCTCCTTCCCATCCCTTTGGGAGTGGGGGGGGAGGGAGGGAGAGAGTGGCTGCATGGTACTGAGTTACAGCTGGGCTTAAGCTGTGACACCTCTTTTGAAGAGGTGTATTGAGAGTAAGAGAGGTAGTATCTTATATTCTTTCTCTTGCCTAGTAGTATGGCCCACCTTTTCCATGTGATCAAGCAAAAGCCTTCAGTTGTTAGAGATTTAAGTTCTTTCTTCCAGCTTTGTGTGTTTTACTGCTCATGATAAGTTTTTGGTTTTTTTTTTTAAGATGTCCTAAATGATTTGCTTACAAATTTGTAATACTTGCACTAGTTTGCTTTTAAAATTGTAGTTCTGAAAACAATGTGAGGTTTTGTATATATAAAACTAGTGTAGCCTTCATCTCACATATTACAGCTGCCTGGGAAAATTAGAACAAAAGAATACAAAAGGACTTTGAAATTTTCCATGGAATTCAGATGTTTCCTTTGGGGAGAATACAAAATGTATATTGCTTGTGTTTGTTTGCTTTTTTATTTTTTAATAGAAGTAGAAGATACAGGGTTCCTTAAAATAAGAATTGTGTAAGCACACAAGATTGACGGTACTATATCTGAAGGTCCTAAAGGACCTGAAGATTCACTTATCCAGTGCCCTATTTCTGTTATTAGCCAGTAGCATATAAACTATTCATGCTGTCTTATTTATAAATGTTGAATAGAGAAAGGAAAGTGAAAATTTCAAGCTTTAATTGCTGACTATAGTCTTACTATATTAAATTACTGAAGTTAACTACAAGTTGTATCTACAAAATTGTCCTAAAAATATTGCTTTTAAATGATTGTAATTTTAGCTGCATTCAGTTATATGTGGGCTGAAAAGTTTTTTTGGTGTTTGCCCCCATCTCATGGTGGTTTTGAGGGCTTTGTTTGCTTTACTATTCAACTGATATAAATCCCATATTCTCAAAGGAATACTTGGTTTTATTTAGATAAGGATGTTGGTCTTCTGAGGTGTTTCGTTACTCACTAGGCTTTGGAATAAGCTTTCAAACCTTATCTGGTAAACCAGGATGGCTTTTTGGCAGTGATAGGTAGCTGGAGGAATTTAGAAGTGGGAGAAGTTGTGTTAATTCTAACAGCATCTGTCTCATGTGAGTAGAATTCTAAATATTTGAGAACTTTGCCCATTCCTCAATTTCTTCAGTTTCAACAACTAAATTCTACAAAAGCAGAGGAATTTGGAATGCAGATACAGCCACAGGCTGCAATTGTGTGCAAGAGGAACAATGAGTAATGGAAGAGCAGAGGGACTATAACTGAATCATTTCAAGAATCATATATAAGGGAAACATTTGTGAAATAAGATCTCTTGATCTTGCTGGTTTTCATAGAATCTGATACCTATTGATTTTTTTTAAGCAGTGTATCCTCTTCTTATTATACTACTGTATAATAAAACTTAGGAAGACTCAATAAGTGAACTAATGTAGAAGTGTGTTCGTAAAGGTTTGCAACTGCACCAGTTAAGTTTATCACAAGAGCAGAAGAGCAGGACTATTATAAAGGCAACTTTTTATGTTACTATTTTTATTTAGTTTTACAGAGTATTTGGAATGTGCAGAGTTTTCAGTTTTGTTAAGATGGAATTGATATGATTAGCAATGTTAAACTGAGTTAACTGATATAAATAAGCCTTACATTGCAGCACTGCAATGTTGTGTACCAGTGCAACACTGCTGTCAAAATTCCAGATGCATGTTACTGTTAATAAAATCCAATGTTTCCTGTATTGATTAGTTTAATGAGAAATAACTTCTAATCTTGTTTTTATCAATGCATTTTGATATAAATATTTTATACTACAGGGTCTTTCTTTAACATGCTGTGTATTTACTTGAGAAGAACACAAGTGGCAGTGCTGTAGGGTTGCCATGCTGACCTTATGCTTGCAGATGCTTTAATTCTAAAAATTAATCAAGATGCTGATAAATAGGTACATAAAAATTGCAAGTAAAGTAAAAAACCTGTTTGTTTCAGCTGGTGGATAGTGAAGTTGTGATGCTTTCTGCACACTGGGAGAAGAAAAGAAACAGTCTGGTGGAACTACAGGATCAGCTCCAACAGATACCTGGGTTTTTAGCAGATCTGGAATGCCTCACAGCAAGCCTAGGTAAGGTTTCATAGACATACAACCGTTCAAGTCAGTAAAGAGGATTAGAGTGAAGTTCAGCTGTTGTTCATTTGTTGGGGAGGGAGGGAGGAAATTTACCTGGCTTTGGACACTTCAAAGGCAGAAACTTTTTGTTGAAGAGTACTTGTTTCCAAAGCTAGCTTCCATAGTTTAACTCAGTGTACAGGGTTACGCTGTTCTGAAGTGATACCCAGCTTTTTCATTTGTGAAACTAGCAATGCTACGTATTAAGGTTACCAAATATCTGATGTTTGGTAGATGGATTCTGGTTTTTTTTGACTTTACCAAATGTTACTCGATTTAATTGAAACATTTAAAGATGAATAGATTGATGCTTTAATGGCTAACTACTGGACACTTCACATACCAAACAGTTGATCCACCATTGAAAATGAAATTAAGAAAAAATGTTTTGACCTCTTAGTCTCTGAAAAGCTCTAGTGTTACTGAGCCTTGAAATGGAGATGTTGTGTTTGACAAATAGCATGCCTTTCTGTCAACACTAGGTCTCTTGATGCCTCCATAAAAAGGGGAAAAAAATAAAGTTCAAGTTGCATCAAATTCAAGTTTTGAGAAGCTGTCTATGCATGGATTTTAGTAACTAAGTTCCCCAGGGACTCTGCCTGCACTGTTCTTACACCAGCTGGGAAGTATGCAGGAATTCTTCCCTGTTCTTGTTCCCTGCAGCTCTTGTTTTTGTGGGGTGGGCTAGATTTCTGTGCTGGCATTTGCTGTGAGTAAAAGGAGAGTTCTTTTCTGTGTTCAAAGGTTAATTTCTCATTCTTCTATGGTCAGTGGATATGCACTAATCGGCTTTGTTCTTTGATAGGCTGCTAATAATGTTGCTGTTTCTTTCTGAACCAAGGAGTGTATTTCATTTTTTATTACTATTTTCTTGTACCACCATATTTAGTGAGGCTTTGTCATGTGTGGTAACCATTTTATGTTGGCTTTTTGAAAAGCTCAATTATATTCTAAGGAAATATCAATTCAAATAATGATTTATTTAAATACAGATTTTAGTATCATGTACAAACTGATGCAGTCTACTGGTAGACCAAAGATAAACAATATAATAAAAAACTAATGGAACTGTCATTAGAGTTCATAACTGCAAATGCCATATATAAATTCTGATGAATTGGGGTTTCCTTCCCATTTCTAATAATACAGTTTTATGAACCAGAATTAATCTCACCTTGACTGTAGAAGGCTCAGTGTCTCCAGAATATTTTTGGTACTGTGCAAGCAGGTTTAAAACCATTCTGCTCAGAGAAGCTAATGAATTTTCAAGTCTACTGATAAGGTTGTGAAATTTGAACCATCCTTACCTCGTGTCAGATTTCAAGTAATTTACCTAGGCTTTTATTAGTTCCTGCCAACTACTGTGAATTTTTTTGAATTGTTTTTTTTTCTGATACCTATAGTCTATTTGAATAGAAAGGTGTAATTTACACCAAAGTCAGCATCTACACTTCTGGAAGTGATGTACCAGCAATTTGCTGTGGTATTCTACTCCCTGTTTATAGTTTTTATAACCCCAAACTATCTGTCTTATATATGTAAACTGAATTCTCTTTACCAAGAGATGACTAATTCTGTGAATTCTAAATGCAAGCAAAGCATTGTGTGTAAAAAAAAAAAAAAAAAAAAAAAAAAATGAAATCCAGAACCAAAATCCGCAACAACCCAAAAACCATACCACAGCGCGTCATGCCCACTATATAAGCTGGGGGAAGTTACTCGGAAGGACAAATCACTGCTCGGGTCTGACTGGGTGTCAGTTAGCTGGTGGTGAGTGGTTGTATTCTCTCCCATTGTTATTTCCCTTATCATTATTTTTATTGGTGGTAGCAGCAGTGGTTTGTGTTATACCTTAGTTACTGGATTGTTCTTGTCTCAACCCGTGGGAGTTACATTATCCTCCCCATCCCTCTTGGAGCTGGGGGAAGGGAGAGGAGGAGAGACTCCAGAGACTGTGTGGTTTTTCTGAGTTACAGCTGGGCTTAAGCCATGGCACAGACCATAGTACCACATCATGTATTTGTGGGAGGAATGAGGAAGAGTCTATGCTGTTATTGTCAGGAAACTGAAAAGGCTGGCACATGGGCTGCCACAATTACTCTCAAGGCCGCATTGTGATTATTTTTTCCAGGAAAACAAAGGATTGTGAGGAAAGTGAGGAGTGAAGGGATTCTCAAGCAGCATCTCAGTGGCACTTGCCAAGTCATATCTCTAAATAAACCAGTGGGTAACATCCCCATTTGAACATGGAGAAGATGCATTCTTGGGGCATGCATATACATCTGTAATCCTGAGAGTAATAACATTATGGAGACAAAGGCACCCTTTATAAAATACAGTGCTTCTGAATCTGTAAAAAATCACCTTACATGGCTCCAGCTTTGAAGGGAGGTAAATACCTGTTTGTACATCCTCATGTTCTCCTGTGATAGCTTACCTGAAGAGTCAGCCGGATTTTGCCATAGGTTAGGGGCTTGGCTCACTCAAAAACAGCAAGGGGAATAGTTCAGTTGGGAATTGGAAAAGGAGACACAATAAAAGGGTCTGAGAATTTGTTTCTTGTAGCTTTTAGCTGGTAGTAGAAGAGGCACAAAATTCTACTCTTGATTGGTCACCAGGGAGAAAGTGCACTGCAAGCAGGAGCTGGAAAACTCTTACATTCAAATTCTTGTTTATGAGCAAAAAAGAAGCACACCATACTTGTGTGTGTGTATATAAAGCCATCAGTGATTTTAAGTATAATGGAAATCTTAACAGGCTAACTCAAGAATCATTACATGAGCCAATTATTACTGAGAAATGGAACAATAATGAGGGTAGGGTGCTTATATACGGAAGAAGTCACAATAATAACAATAATAGAATTAAAACTGTAACACAGCTGATTTCCTCCAGTTTCTCTGGATTGTAAGGTCAGTGATTGCATGCTGGTGCTTTTGGTAGTGGGATATTACAGCAAGTTGTCAGAACCTGGAGTCCTTCACAAGGAGGAATGTGATGTTCGTGTTGATGGGTGGTTGTTGTTGTTGGTTTTCTCCTTTAATTTTTTTCTTTTCCTTTTTTCTTTGATTTTTTTTTTTTATTTCTTCCTCCCCCTTCCCCTACTTAGGGCCATATATATATGTTTGTTAGCACATATTTACACCTTTCTTTTTCTTCACTGGTCTGCAGCTCCAGGCTACGTCTGAATTTACAATATACAGTGCCGTTTACATATTAGATACAATTTCCTTGCTCTCTTTGCTCCCCCTAAATCCAGTTCTGTCCAGCTCCAGGTCTGCAGGTTGGGATTATTTATGTATTTTAATGGTTTGGCTGGAGAACATGTTTGTACTCGCCACCTCTGCTACAGGGTTAGGCACGCTTAGCAGAGGGTATAGTGGCAGTGGCTACAAATGGTGGGGTCGTTGGCAATTTTTCTTATAACCTCAACTATTTGCAAGTAACCTGGAAAAAAATAATTACGGTGTTAATCAAAGCACAGTGAAAGATGTAAAGAGCTGTAGGAAGAAATCAGGAAAGCTGAAGGCCTAAAAGAAAATGCCATGGCCTTTAGTAAACAGCACAGTTCAGATCTCAG
The DNA here is from genome assembly GCA_024733675.1 of Psilopsiagon aymara. NCBI lineage: Eukaryota > Metazoa > Chordata > Aves > Psittaciformes > Psittacidae > Psilopsiagon > Psilopsiagon aymara. The sequence continues at coordinate 1,783 of JANRGW010051373.1, read as the reverse complement.
AGGATCTAGATGAATCTTAACTTTTATATCACTATACTATTTCCTGGAGCAGATGATAATCATGGCTAATATTTGTCCCAGCTGCACACACATAGAGTGCTTCTCTATGCTTAAATGCTTTCTCAGATGGAGTAATACTAGGGCTAGCATTTTTCCAATTTTTCCTTGTTTTAACATAATTATAGGCACAAAAAGAAAACAAGAGGAAAGGACTAAAATTATGATCCATGAACAGTCCAAGTTTGAATAGATTATTTGCTGCTAGGACAATGCCTAGGAAGAAATAGTGAAATAAATGAGGGGAAAAAAAGCCTCTTATTTCTTTTGTTCTCAAGAGCTGTGCTTCTCCAGGACTGATTAAGGCTCAAGTTCTTCAGTAAATTGCACAGCTAATTGCATGGTGCTGTGGTAAGTGCTATTGCTGTTTTGTAGCTCCAGAAAGAACGTGCAGATCACTAGTAGATGAGAAAATTCAGGGATCAACTTAAAACCAACTTCGCCAGCAGCTGAGCTAGAGCACCATGAGGTTCAGTACTGCCTGCATTAGACTGCAGAGCTTCATGTTGCTATGGCTAGTTTCTGTAACCTACCCAAAGTGGCTAGTATAGAGCTGAAACTAAATGGGTAGCAGTAGTTTATCTTTGTTAACTCTGCTTTTAAATCTCCACGCAACGGGTTGAAAAGTTTCTAAGTGAGATTAATTTGTAAATTGTAGATTCCTTTTTCTTATATATCCCTTTCCTTTTACTTAAAAATTATTGTGTTTCTTGATTTTCTTCTCAAGGGAATTACTGAGACTCCAGCAGAGCAGGCAAGAATTTACTGCAGAAAGGACTTAGCCTTAGGGCTGAAGGTCTCTTGTAGAAGGATCAAATCCAGTCAAGCCACCTCGTATCTCCAGCAGGCAGGAATACCTCACATTGCACAGAAATCTCCCTCATGAATGCTGAGGAGGTGAGGATAGAGGAGGAGTGGTCTTTGTCTCCCATTCTTTTTACAACGGGGATTTTCAATAATCAGCAGTCAAAAGCTGCTGATTTGGGACTGTTGAGTTCCTGTTCATCTGCTACAAGGAATGTCTGCTTAGCTGGAGAAAGGAAGTGTAGCAAGTAGAGATTTCAGCAATTAACTAAACATCCAGAGAGGTGATCACTGTGAGGGATACAAGTCCCACAGAAAGCAGAGCTCTGCTGCTGGGCTCCAGTGCTATTCTATGTTATCCGAAGAAAAATCAGAAGCTGATGTTTTCTGTTCCGGCTGCAAACTGCAGAGATAGTCAAAGTCTAATTTTTCTACTTCCAGTCCTTGCAGGCAATAAAATATGTTCAGGTAGCACAGTGGGAAAAAACTGGAATTCCTCCTTAGATGTAACCTCATAGCATCAGTAACCTTTTGGAAAGTCTTACTTCAAGATCTCAGTCATCTTTTCCAAGTCTCGGTTGTCACAGGTATCCTGGCCCTGGGGAAGAAGGTAGAAGTTCAGTCTCATTCCCAAGAACTCTGGTAGGGAATGCCTAGGAGATAGAAAGCAGCTATACAAAATATAACCACATAAGATTTATATGGGAGGTACAAGGTTGGAATGCACATTGCTTTTGACTGAAACATAACTACTAAATTTTTTTAGTAGGGACAGGTTAAAGCATCTGCCTCTATGCTTTCATCTTTGGAGGAAGGAAAAAGTAGTGTTAGAGCTGCTAGTGTAAAGTTTGTATCTGAAGGTGGATAATTTACGTTTTCTATGCTGCTGAAAATCTCCCCTGGAAAGAAAGAACATTCCCCC
>JANRGW010051370.1:0-30676 GCA_024733675.1 Psilopsiagon aymara | reverse complement strand
CTGCACAGGAGAATCTATGACTGTAGTAATAGGACAAGGAGTAATGGGTTCAAACTTAAACAGGGGAAGTTTAGATTGGATTTGAGGAAGAAATTCTTTTGTGTAAGGGTGGTGAGGCACTGGAATGGGTTGCACAGGGATGTTGCGAATGCTCCATCGCTGGTGATGTTAAAGGCCTGGTTGGACATAGCCTTGGGTGGCATGGTTTAGTGTGAGGTGTCCCTGCCCCTGACAGGGTGGTTGGAACTAGATGATCTTAAGGTCCTTTCCAACCCTAACTATTCTATGATTCTTTAATAGAAGGATGCCAGAGACAGTATGAGTGAGAAATATTTTCTAACCTTTTCATTTTCTCTTAAACTTATTGTCAAACTTCCAGGAACCCAACCAGAGCTAACAACCAGAAATATGCTGGGCAACAGCGGCAGTGGTATTGATGCACCCTCAGCAAGTTTGCCAACATCAAACCATATAGTGTGTTTGATGCACTGGAGGGACAGGAGGATCCTTGACAGGCTGCAAAGGTGGGCCCACACAAACCTCATGAAGTTCAAAAAGGCCATGTGTAGGGTCCTGCATCTGTGTCAGGGCAATCCCGTGTACAGATTCAGTCAGGGTGCAGAATGGATTGAGAACAGCCTTGAGGAAAAGGATTTGGCGGTATTTATTGATGAGAAACTCAACATGAGGTGGCTTCAGTGTGAGCTTGCAGTTCAGAAAGCTTGTCCTGCAGAAAGCCAGAAAGCTTGGCTGCATCAAAAGGACCATGTACAGCAGGCTGTGTGATGTGATTCTCCCACTCTACTCTGCTGTACTACTCTACTTTCTCTCTGCTGGTACTGAGTTCAGTTCTGGGGTCTTAACATAAGAAAGACGTGGAACTGTCGGAGCAAGTCTAGAGGAGGTCTCAAAGATGCTGAGGGGGTTGGAGCACCTCTCCTAGGAAGGCACAATGAGAGCTGGGCTAGATCAGCCTGGAAAAGAGAAGGCTCCAGGGAGACCTTATAATAGCCTTTTAATAAATGAAGGGGGCCTACAAGAAATCTGGAAAGGGACTTTTTACAAGCACCTATAGTGGTAGGACAAGGTGGAATGGCTCTAAACTGCCACAGGGTAGATTTAGATTACATATTAGGAAGAAATTTTTTGCTGGGAGGTTGGTGAGACACTGACACAAGTTGTCCAGAGGAGTTGTGGCTGCCCCGTTCCTGTCAGTGTTCAAGGCCAGTTTGGAAAGGACTTTTCACAACATGCTCTAGTGGAAGGTAACCCAGTCCATAGCACGGGACTTGGAATTAGGTGATCTGGTGATCTTTCAGGTCCCTTCCCACCCAAACCTTTCTACCATTCTGTGATTCTACAATTCTATGATTCTATTTTATATCTAATGATGCAGAATGTAAAGCATAAACAGAAAAAAAAAAAAAAAAAAAGTAAAGAAATCTACGGTTTCCTCCCCCCCCAATTATGTCAAAGTTTAATTTCTTATTTTATGTTACAGACAAATATTAAAACAAGTTTGGCGCATTTCTTGAAGTGCATAGTTCCCAGAAAGAATGCGGTGAACATGTTCCCTCTAGATAGAACTGCTTCAGAAAATTAGATATCTATAGAATAAGTTTATTTACTTTCAAAATGCTTTCACATCAATTTATTTTTCTACTCTTCTGGGCTTTCAGAAACACTGATACTTCCTAGTGATCTGATTAAAAGAAAAAAAAAAAAAAAAAACCCTCCCATAATTTTCCGATTCTACCAAACTTTCTTCATTTGAGGATGTTATACTCTTTTATAGTCTTATGGAAATATGTAACACTGCCAAAATCAAAAATGTGTTTCACAGGGATTCTGGAATCTTTGCTAAAATGTAGAGCCTTGACAACATCAAACAGGTTTTATGTGAGGAGAGGCGTTATCTCTTAATTTCCTGAGATAAGTCCAAAAGTCATCTTTTCGCTAGACGTCACATAGCTGAACACACAGTTCTTCAGTACTGTGTCAATGAAATTGCTAGAATGTGACTGTAGAAAATTTCCTGGTTCTGGTATGCAGCGACTGCATAGCATATTTCTATCAAGCAAGGATAGAATGTGAGATGCAAGAATGGCCAGCAAAAAAATTATGGCAGTAAGATAAAAAGCTGGTAGAAGAGGACAGTTTCTGCATTAGAATTAAAGTGAGCTTTCAGAATAATCCAGGTCAACTACCCAGGATCTGTATAAGAAATGTAGCTTTATTTCCACAGCAATGCTCTTTTTTAAAAAAAACAAACAAACAAACAAACAAAAAAAAAAAACCAACAAAAAACCCCCTTTTTATTACTTTTGGGTTTTAAACTTGAAAAAATGTCTTGTATTTTGTCTAAACTTCTGCTGAAAGGACTGAAAAGGTTTCTGTGAGTCCCTGGGATTTAGTAACCAGAGAATTTAGACATATAATGTCAGAGAAATCGTTCATAATGGAGAAGTCCAAAATGAAATAACAGGCAGCTTGTAGGTGGAAGCATTTAACATTTAAAGACCCATATGAAAATCATAAGAAAGATAAATTAGTTTAATATGAAATTAGAGGAAATCACATCTATCTGGAGAGTTCTGTTCAGTGACCTTTGGATCCGAGGAGAGATAAATTAAATTAATTTGAAGAACTCTTTCAGAAGACTAGAAGAAAATAAATACATAGAAAATAATAACTCAATATTTAATGTTATTAAAAATTATACCTACCTTTTAATACAACACATTAAGGTTAAAGCTTTAAGTAAGATATATTTGTGTGTTAGCAATATGATAGTACAACACTTACTATAATGAAAGGAACCCCTGAATACTGAATTGATGTTTCTTGGGCTTATTTTAACTTCCACTTAGCAATGTGTTGATATGCATGCACACGTGTCTCCATATATATGTGTGCGTGTACTCATATATGGACAGTATAGATTATGAATTGTTACAAAATTGTTACTTTTCTATTTTTGCCCATTTTGAAGAAATTTTTCTGAATAAAAAACCTACAAACTGAAGATTAGAGGAAGAGAGCCACAGACAATGGCAGGGAAAGAAGTCATGTTTAAGAAATTTATATTGATATAACCAAAAAAAAAAAAAAAGGGGGAAAATAGGTTGTCATGGTTTATGCTGTAAAACACGCGTTTTGCTCAGTCATTGCCCCCAATTTGTTCCCCTCCGCTACAAGCGGGGGGGGTGGGGGGTGGCGGGGAGAAATGAGGAGAAGAATCAAAAAAATGTAACTCCTATGGGTTGAGATAAGAACAGTCCAGTAACTAAGGTATAACACAAATCACTATTGCTACCACCAATAACAATAATGACCAGGGAATTACAGGGAAAGAGGATACAACTGCTCACCACCTGACGACTGAGCCATGAACAGAAATCTTCTCGTTTCCTGCCCCCAGTTTTTTTTCATTCTGGGCATGATGTGCTGTGGTATGGAGTACCTCTTTGGTCAGTTTGGGTCAAGGGTCCTGTTTCTGCTTCCTCCTGACTTCCCCTCCTCCCCGGCAGAGCATGAGATTCAGAAAGTCCTTGATTAAACCAAACATTCTCAGCCGTAACTATCAACATCGGTGTTATCAGCACTGTTCCCAGGCTGAAAGTTGAAAATAGCGCTGCATCAGCACTAAGAAGAAGAGAAAATGACTGCTACTGCTGAACCCAGGACATAGGTTAATATGCCACATGGACTTTACAGGTGAAATAGTATATAAATCTGAAAAAACAAGCTGTATTATCAAGAGTTAATTAATACAGCTATTTACACTACTTGTCTTTAGATAAACTGCCTTTAGACAAACTTCAGATAAACTGCAAGTTTTCTGAATTTCAGTTCAGAACAAGCATATGTGGGTCTTTCCGAGGAGAAGAGTAATTTTTTGTTTGTCCTCACTCTTTCTTGTCATGGTGCCGTGGTTAAAGCTGAGCCAGTAACTCAAAATCACACAGCCTCTTTCTCATTCTCCTACTTCTTCTCCTCTGCTTCTGGTGGGATAGGAAGGAAAATTAAAAGAATGTAAACCCTGTGGGTTGATGTAAGAACAGTCCAGTATCTAAGGTATAACATAAAACTACTACTGCTGCCACCAATAATAATAATGATAAGGGAAATAGCAAGGGGAGAGAATATAAAGCTAAAAGGGGAAAAGGAAAAGAAAAAAATAACACAAGTGGTGCAGAATACAATTGTTCACCTCCCACCAATTGATATCTGGCCTGACCAGAGCAGATGTCTGCCCCTTCCAGGTGACTCACCCCAGTTTATGTACTGGGCATGACATGCTGCGGTATGGAATACCCCTCTGGATAATTTGGGTCAGTTGTCCTGTTTCTGCTTCCTTCTGCCTTCCTGTGTCTCTCTTCACTGGCAGAACATAAGATTGAACAGTCCTTGATTGGAGTAGACATTACTGAGCAGCAACTAAGTATCTGTGTTATGAGCCAAAACACAGCACTGTTCCAGCTACTAAGAAGGAGAAAAATAAGTGTTACAGCTGAACCCAGGACACATGATTAAATTCAGCAATGGAAAAGGCACATTCATTATTGAGGTTTTTTGAGGTCTGACTTTAATTATTAAGATTATATTTTGCCTCATAGATGGGGAAATCTTTGTTGTAATGTTTCTGAGGATGGGACAAATCCTTAAAGAAGATTAGCAAATATTCACCAAATAAACAAAAAACAGATGCAACAAATCACAATAGCTGTAGATTGATCACCTTTAAGAGTAAAGTTGCTTGATAAATTTAAAGGGGTTGAAATCTTTCCTTTTGCTTTGTCCCCTAAGAATCTGTGAGGATGTTTATGTAAGAGGTCAGGCCTGTGCAAGCCGGCAGTTACAATGCTACATTCATGTATGTTCAGTTTCCCCCTATTGGTAGTCTTCACATTTATTATCAAACAATATCATTGACATTTTGATTATAGAAAGCAAAATCAAGTATTAAAATATAGCACTCTTTATAATTAAGTCAATGGGAAAAGTTGGGGGTTCTTTTAATACTTTGTAGAAAGGATCATAGAAAATTCTATGTCTATGACCTGGAGATCATTGCCCCTTCTGAAGCGATATATGTAATATGCATCCCTTCTTCCTCTCCATTGTGGAGTTACTCTCCAACAGATCTTTCACTTAAGTTTGTGAGAAACACAACTACCAATACATTTGTATAGACATATTACAACTGCTTTCTACGTTGACCACATCTTTACAAGCTTCAGATATGTCAACTTTGCTATGCTCTATGTCATTGAAATCTTTAGTCAGGTAATTACTTTAATCAAGTAATCGCCAACTTCTTCATCTTTTCCAGCCATCATACAGTGACTCTTGATTTTAGTTTCTTTCTTTGGGTGTTTTTTTTGTGTCTTTCTGCTTTGTTTTTTGTTTGTTTGGTTGGTTGGTTTTTGTTTTGTTTGCTTGGTTTTTTTTTCTTGCTGAGGGGGGGTGGGAGTTTTTTGTGTGTTGGTTTGGGTTTGGGTTTGGTTTTGTTTTTTTTTTTTTGTGTTATATTTTGTTTACCAAAATTTCATCTGTGTCAGACCTACCATTTCCTTGAAAACTGTAGCTTCCAATTCATTCAAGTTATGACAAATAAAGTAATTCTATCTTTTAACAAAGTTCAGCTCTGTTTCAAATTGCTTTGCTGACTTCAGTTAATTACATACTTCATCCAAATTTTTTTATCTTGTCTTCAAACCAGTTTGCTGAGACTGGATTTATGTACCATCAAACTCACTGCACTGAAGCTGTTTTGATGTCACCTATTTTTCCTATTTTTTCTGTTTGGATCTCACTAATCTGATTGCTTCCAGTGCTAGCCAAGATTTAATCTTCCTCAGCAGCATATACCAGCATAAGAAATAGTTCTTTATATTTCAGTGATTTTGTACACTGACACTTAACTATTGTAGAAGTAAAGGTTTGCTGCAGTTTTGCACTGTCTTCAGCTGAACTAGTGCTTTACTTATTTTTTTAATATTATTATATTTTAAATATTATGACATTTTATTTTGAATAGCAGTGCTTAGTGTATCTTAATGTTTTTGAAATTGGCAGTGTTGATAGCATTTAGGACCCACATCTGTGCTGATCATAACTCTCCTGTCCCAATGTCTTTTTTCATGCTTAAGTGTAAATGAGTAAGAATCACCTAATTTTTCTTCTGTTTCTACTGCTGAGCTCTCTAAAATCACACTGAACCACATTAAGACAACAGTACTTCCGACATTACACTTTCAGACATTAGACTTCTAGAAATAAAATCTGAAAAACTATGGCAGCCATCATTTAAAAGAAACATTAACTACTGTGAAATACCAAATCTGACTGTTCCTAGAACCATTAAATTCCCAGTATACCTTTGGGCAAATGTTACATATAGGTCTGACTAGCTACAGGTTTAGGTTTCAAAGCTGTATTACCTATTGTAATAGTTTCAGAGCGTTGTCTTCTCCCTGTAATGCTTTTTTATAGTGTAAATTCTACATTATAAGCAGCCTGTCCGTTTCACAATTTATCTACACTTTTGCTTTCCTATTAGTCTTTTTACTGCTTTCATGGTATGGGCTAGAATATTTAAATGTTCACAAATCTTTGTAGCAGCTGACAGCCAAGACAATACTTTACTACTTTCCAATGGCTGACATAAATGAAACAACATCTACGAGATTACAAAGGAATTAAAATAGAGGTCTGGACTAGAATGCTGTAAAAAGCTACTTAATGTTCTAAAATGAGACCGTCTCAGGTTCATTATGCATGCTAACCTAAATTTATGTTAGATGCCATCTAAATGACAATGAGTTTATAAATGTCAGATTTTATTTCATACTGACTTTTCATTCTGACCATAAGGACAAAATGCCTCTTTTGTGACCTTGGGCAAATAAAGATTATGGTAGTCAATTCTTGCATATTCATTACATCAAACTACAAGCAGTCATTTGTGCAGTCCAAGACCCATGCTTATTCTAACACAGCAATTATGCCAAGGAAAAACTAGCAAAATCACAAAATAAATTGAAAACAGGATCACAAATTCGTTTAGTGGGAAAGTCTGAGGTAAAGGAAATGCTGATTTACAGAACGAGTTTCCTCTAGGGTATATGGAATACCTTTCAAGAGTAGTGCATGCATCTGACGATCATAGCTGTTTTTAAAACTGTTTAGCATTCAGAAAAGAATAAGAATCATGCTAGCTCCATATAAAATAAAATTGAATAAATATGATAAAATGATTCCATGACAATGATTTTTATTATTCTGGTTCACTATTCATTCAAAATGCTGGTAAAACTTCTAAGCCCATAGGACTGAAACAGCTCCAGATATTGAGATTAGTAAAAGTAATAAAAGTGAAGGCAAAGAAAGAAACTCATTTTTTGTTTTTAATTCAACAACAAATTGCACAGCTTTCAAATAAACCTAGGAGAATGAGGTGATTTCACCTTTAGGAGATAAGTGTGGATTTCAGATGCTTCTTGAAATCATGCTCACTATGCAAACCACTTTCACTATTAGACAAGAAATTCATTTGTCTTTGAAAAACAAATTTATTTTTACAGAGAGGGTTCTAGATAGCATTTTATCTTAAGGATTGGAGTGACACTTGACTGTTTAATTGTGGCAATCTCCAAAAAGCTACCTTGAAGAAAGGCAAAGAAGGGACACTGAAAACCAAATGGTTGCTTTGGAAGGTTGATTTGATTCTCTCAATCACCTTTGCAAACTTTCTACTAGGACAAGAAAAATAAGTACAGATTACTCTGAAAATTCATAGTTGTGTACTGCTTTACTCTCATCAGCTGCTCGCTTTGCTCTGTAATTACAAGAGGATGGAAAATTAAAATTCCTAACAACATTACAAAAGCCTAATGAAATAGAATATATATCTACATTTATGCATTTTACCCAGCATATTAACTACATGTTACAGATATGCAATTTGAAATTAATATTATGCAAGTCAACAAATGAATCTTGATCCCTTGTGTTGAAAACCTGTTGCTCAGTAGAACCCCTGATATTAATGAACAGGTTAAAAACCTTTGAGATGCTAAACACTGCTAATGCTATGGCTGCAGGTTATAGCTAATTTCACCTCAATATTTCCTCTGTCTTAAATGTAGCATAGGAGAGTGTCCTGGGTTCAGCAGTAGCAGTAGTTTTTCTCCTTCTTGGTAGCTGGTGTGGAGCTGTGTTTTTTTGACTTTCGGCTTGTGAGCAGTGTTGATAACACCAATGTTTTGGTTACTGCTTAGTACATATTGATCTGGCCAAGGACTTTCTGAGTCTCATGTTCTGCCAGGGAGGAGGGTAAGCCGGGAAGAAGCAGAGACTGGGCATCTGATCAAAACTGGCCAAAGAGGTATACCATAACATAGCACATCATGCCCAGAAGGTAAAAACTGGGTGCAAGAACCCAAGAAGGGGGAGTTCACAGCTCGGTCGCCAGGTGATGAGCATTTGTATCCTCTTCCCTTGTATTTTCCCTGGTCATTATTGTTATTGGTGGTAGCAATAGTGATTTGTGTTATACCTTAGTTATTGGACTGTTATTATCTCAACCTGTGGGAGTTATATTCTTTTGATTCTTCTCCCCAACTCCCCACACACACACACACTTTTTGGAGTGGGGGGAAAGAAGGAGGGGGAAGTCAGTGAACAAAATTACTTGTTTTACGGCTTAAACCACGACAGTGCTTGAGGGGGGAGTGAGTGAACAAACTGCGTGGCTGATTTACAGCTTAAACCATGACAGAGAGGAAAAGGTTGTAAGTCTTAAAGATTAGGTCTTCCCAAGAGGAGGAATATCTGTGTATCACAACCCTCAGTCATGTCTATATGGAATCAGTGGCTGGAAGAAACTTAATGTGATTAAACTCATCCCTGTCAGGTTGAACCAGTTCACCTTGTGATTCATTGCAAATGAGGGGAGAGGGATTAAAGGAGAGCAATAGTAAGGCCTGAATGAGGGGGGTGAGGGGGAAAATGTTGGCAGCCTGGAGCTATGTTGTCAGCCAAATGAAGGAAAGTAAAGCTATACCAGAAGGAACAGTTACATTTAATTTTCATTACTGTATCATGCACTTCTGCACCAACTATGCTGAAATAGAAGACAATTTGTCTAAAATATGATCTTTTTTACATCTATGAATCAAACCAACAAAGTATGAACATGACTCTCCAACTAACATTTCTGCTTGTATTCTGCTTCTGTAGGTATAACTTCAACCCAACTAATCTTGAAAAGTTTACTGCCAATTTTTAAAATGCCATGTTGACTTCCATCCTGATGGTCAAACCATGAAATTCTTCAGTCATTTTTAGCAGACTTCAGACTATAAATTAATAAAGCTCTTGATTTTAGTTTAATTTTTATAATCCAATCTAAAAATAGTAGGGAAGGAAAAGATAAAAATAAAGTATGCCATTGTGAAATGGGCATGACTTTCTACCAGCTGGAATTGTTCTGATACTTAATATTACATTTATTTTAGCTCATAAAATTATTTTTCACAGAAAAGCCTGGCAATCCTTATGAGATTTGAGCTGAGCAGTGCCAGCAGTTACATCAAATATGCAGTTGCTCACATTTACAGACCAGAATAAAGAAGACATTAATAGTCTCACTGACAATTTCAAATCCATCTGCCCTGCCTAGAATGACTGTATGGTAAATGTATCTGAGAGTAACATGTGGACAAACTTGTATTAACTTTCTCACTCTTTATTATAGCATTTTTATAATATATCTAGGATTTATTGGAAAGAGAACTGTCAAGGTTTTATTAGAATTCTCTGATATATCTTACTATTATCCAATAATAACTCAAGAACACAGTTTAACTTAATTATAGCTCACTTTAACCTAAGTGGAAGATGATCTGTCAGGAGTTATAAACATAATACATGTATATGTATACATGTGCATGAATACATACCTCAGCATATACAGAATCCCACAGTTGCATATTGATGTGCACATGTAGGCCCTGATCTTAAAAGCAGACAGTGCTATGCAAGTGATTCGAAACTTTAGCTTTTCCTTTGCTAAGCAAGAAAACCTTATGCACAGCTTAGCATTTTTAAGAAAAGAAATAATGGCACATTTACATGTAGATTTACCATATCAGCATGTTTACTAACATTATTACAACTTCAGCAAAAGCTAGTTATGATGTTTTATGCCATCTGAGAATGTGGCTCAGGTTAGGCTTAGGTCTGTGATGTCAATATAAGGACACATAAACATGATTCCCAGTAACAGAATTAATTTCCAAAGGTATGTCATACCTACTGTGGCCATTGAATCCATATTTGGTTATTCTGCAAGGCAGAATGGACTCAGAACTTTTTTTCAGATAACTGAATTCTCCTTCAAAATCTCTGAGTCAGTCACTGCAGTCTTACTTTTATAAGACCAACATAACTACTCTCAAATATAGCATAGCTAGTAGCAAGGTGAAGTAAGGGTTCATATGGTAGTGTTACCCCTGGGGAAGTAAATAATAATAACCTGCCAGATTTCTCAGTGCATCTGTGGAGCTTAATTCTGATGGTTTCACAGTAGAAGGATTATAGAGGCAGGAGTTAATTTGTCTGAAGAATAAGCAATTACAAATGCATTCATTTGAAATATATATTAAATAAAGCAAATATAATGATTGTGGTATGAACATTCAATAATTGTAGGGGATGTTTATATTTGTTATGAATATATTATAGATATGTGTATACAATTATCTGTAAAGATTTAATTACGTATTTAATAAACAGAAAGTTTGAACTACAATTATTTGTGTAACATTTGGATAAAGTGTGATAAATAATAATTTTCTGTGCTCATGGCAATCACGTGTTCCTAATGAAACACTTATTTTCATCTTGAAATTGATAAGTAAAATAAAAAAAACAATTTGACAGATAAAACAAACACAGCTATCTCGAGAATTTTCCCACTGAAGAAATACCAAATAACGCAATGAAGTACGATACCTCAAGAATGAACCTAATGTAAAAATATCTGTAAAACAGCTGGAAGCAGAGCAAGTAGTCAGTGGAAAGATGCACTACATTTAAAAGCCTTGCTGAAATATAAAGACTTCTATAATAAAAGTTCTATTTTATGCATCAAGCCAATAACTTTTCTCTAGGCTTTGAATTGTAATTAGTGCATTTGTAGCTTGTTCTCATGGCTGCACGAATAAGGTTTGAGGCAATGATATATAGGCTGAAGAGCTCAACAAGGTCAAGATTCTGTTAGGGATAAGTGATTGCTGATAGGGCTGCTATCAGGCAGAGGCCAGATGGTCTGCCTCAGCAGGGCGGAAGAGGGAGTTGTGCTAATGGTTCATGGTTCTGTCCTGCCCTTGTGCAAGACCCCCACCCTTTGAGCAGACTGACAGAAACAACTCGTTATTACTCATCTGCATATAAAAAATACTTCAAAGTGAGAAAGTAACTGCCCCCCCCCCACACCCATCTATGACAGTAGCTACAGGTAGTTCACCTGCAGTCTCACATCCACTTCTCTCAGAAGCATAAATGTGACATTTGGGCTCCCCCGGGAGAGGGTGAGAATATGACCCCACTTTGCAGAAACTGTTTGAACTTGCTGCTCTCCCCAAAGCAGGGATGCTTTTTTATTAAGATTTGCGCTTCTGGCTATGCTAGATGGTACTGAGGTGGACTGATGCTTAATGAAATGCCATTTGGTTATTTTTCCATATTAACTCAATCATTGGCTGTCACTGGATATTAGTGCTAAAGTTGTAGGTGAATTTATTGATGCAATTCTGACTCTGTCAGACTTCTTGCCCTCCTCTGGCCACATTCCAGCGCCTCAATGTCTCTCTTAATGAGGGGCCCAGAAGTGACCACAGGATTTGAGGTATGGCCTCACCAGCACTCAGTCAGTGCAGGGGGATGATCACCGCCCTGGTCCTGCTGGCCCCATTATTTCTGGCACAAGTCAGGCTGCTGATGGCCTTCTCAGCTGCCTGAGCACATTGTTGGCTCATAGTCAGGTGTCTGTTGGTCAGCACACCTATGTCCTTTTCCTACAGGCATCTTTCCAGCCACTTTTCTCCAAGCCATGATACTAACATTCTTCTTCCTATGAGAAACTTACAATATAATTTCTGAAGAGATTAGTCCAGTTGTGGCATTTCAAATATGGATTTCTTTAAACACAAAATGCATTAATCAAAAAAGTGTCAGATTTTGTCTGTGGCATTTGGAACAATCTAAGCATGGCCTCACTCCTTTGAGAGTGAGGAATATAAGTAATTTTCTTTTCATCACACGTCATTCACTGACTTTAGTCAAAAGTAGCTAATAGGGCTTGAGAAAGAGCCTTATAATTTTTTTTTTTTTTCATCTTTGGTTTTGGATTAACATCAGAGATTATACCAAAAAGAAAAAGTTCTCTTTTTCTGGCCAGCGATACAAAAAATAGCAAATATTCAGAGGAGGTCAACTCAAAAGATATATGCAAAGCAGGCAATCTAAAAAATGGGCTAGGCTGACATTTGTTTTGCGTCTTTGACAGAAACTTATCTGTATTCATATATTCATATATTTCATAGTTAGAAGGAATCTTAGTGGTTATCTCGCTTGACCTCTCATGTCATTCAGAACACAAGACATACTGATATTAATGTTTACTTCATATCTAATAGATGTGCGTGAACTACTTTCAGGGGAAAAAAAAAACCCAAAACATACAAAACCAAAAACACCTCCAAAAAACAAAAGCCAAAACATAACAAAGTTGAATATTGATTTATAAATTTCCAAGGTCTTGTTAAATTATCCCAGTATTTACATGCTATCTAGTACGACAATCTGTATCATATTTCTGCTCTGACTTCATATAGCTTGAGCATCCACCCGTGGCTGCTTCTCTCTTAGGCTGAAGAATACTCTATTAATCAGATTTCTCTTCCTCAATAGGCACTTATAGACTGTGCTTGTGTCACTTCTAACCTTTTCTTTAATAAGCTAAATAGAGTAAGCTCCTTTCAAGTCTGTCATTGTGCATATGGTGAAACACGAAAAAAAACAGTTGCTGTTCATGAGTATAAGTTAGAAGGTGGGAACTGGGGATGGGAGGGAAAAAATATAGGAAATGTACAAAACTACACTACCATCCACATAGGCACTTAACTATGAAAGAAATGATACTAGCAAACAGTTTTGGAAGACTGCTGCAGTATGTTTATTTCAGCTATTGAATAATGCCCCTGATTTTTTCCTTGAACTTCTGATTTTTTAATGCTATTTTCAGAATAAAATGTGGAATGCAGACACCATCACTAGACTCAGTACTTCTGTCATATGTGTGTCAAAACCAGAGCTATATACATTACACAAAAATAATAAAAATTCCACTCCAATTGGATTATTTTCCAGTAGATAAGGTTTAATTGAGTCGTTCATTCACTTTCAAAGTTTTGGCCACAGTGATGCACATATTCACTATTTATTTCAGTGAAATACAATGATTCTTTTTTCAGAATCAGTGTTTCCCTGAATGATTCTCCATCTTGTTAGCCTGTGCTACATTCTTCTGCTGGACTATTTTACTTGAAGTCTGGCATACTGTAATTCTGATGCTTTACAAGTGACTCTGTGAACATCAGTGTTCTGCAATATTTATGGTCTGCTACGTACAAAATTTACCAGTATGATGTTAGTAATGCTCTCTTACTAGCCGTCGACTAAGAAGCAAAACCCACCAAGTCCTTCATCGTACACTGCTAACCAAATTTTCTTCCACACAATATACACCAAGAGGATTTTGTATTGTTCTTCTCACTGCTTCAGAGTGGAATGATTCAAAAGAAGAGATTATGTGCATCATCCAAATTTGCAGATGTATTTAAAGGATATTTAAAGTTGAAGTTATAAGACCTAGTTTTCATAAGTCCCTGTTAATTGACATTAATTATATTAACTCTCCTTAATTCTTTCTTAATCAAATCCTGTACCAGCTGCTCCATTATTTCTTCAGGATCAATATCAGACTGACAGGCCTATAATTAATCAGATCTATTACCCAGGTTAATTTACCATTTCTAAATATTGACATAGCATTAGCTTTCTGCTAGTATTCAAGAATTTCCAAAGTCTTCCGAAATCTACTTAAAACTGATATAAATAAGAGTGTCAATTTAATGAAATTGACATTAAATTTCATTTAATGTTTAATGTTAATAAGTGTCACTTAAAATGTTTTACAGTTAATAGCAGAATTAGAGTGATAATCTAATTAGCACTCTAATTATCACATGAATATTTCATATAACACTTCCTGAAATACAGACATACTAACTTTTGCCTTCTCTGTATTGTTTCTGTCAATGTTAGGATGTCCTTCTATAACAGTACAATATCATGCAGATGATCCTTTAGTGCATGTCAACAAGAGAGAAGTCAACAAAGACGAGAGATTTGCCCTTAAATATGCCAACTTTATATGGCAAGGAGTAGCATGAATTTACTACATTGAGACTAGAAGACACATAGCAATATTAGGCTATCACTTTTCATTGGATGAGCATTCGTAGTAAAAAATAGTGAACAGAGGAACTGAAAATGCAAACCTACCTATTTGGCAGTTAAGGCTGAGCTGTGAAAGGAAATTATACCCTCTTCTTCTCAACTCGACGGTAGGTATTGGTCAGCCATTGCCCTCCACCGCTGAAGGTAAGCAGAGAAATGGTTTATTCTGCTTATGTATTCAGGCTGACTTTTGACTAAGCATATTGACACAAGTGGAATTTATTTCTCCTAACATTGCAAGCAATTGAGGATGGCCTTTATTAGCTGTTTTATTTATGAATATCTACAGCTCAAATTTTCTCTTCACTATCAATTCTCCCTTTCCGTTGTATCATTTGTTATATTGTAGGGTTTCAGTTTTGCTTTTAGGTAGATGTTTTCATTTCAGTTTCTAAGATTTTTTTTTTCTTATATATTTTTGTACTTTTTTACTCATGGGATCTAGTGCAGCTCTCATCCATTTATTCAGATATTTATTGCCCTACCTGACTGTGTAAAATAGTTTCTAAGACTGGGCATCTGACCTCTTCCTTTAGTCTCAGACATTTTTACTTACAGTTCAGATTTCACATGTAGCCCATCTAATCAATTGATTTTTCTTTCTATGTCAAATTCCCGTATGTCAGAAACAATAGTGCATTAGCTAACTGAAGAACACTTTTAAAAACAGCAACATCGCAATATAGATACCTCATTCAATGCTTGTCATGCATGTTATAACATGAAGGAGTAATTATTCAGTGTTCCTTACTTCAGATTTTTCGATGCTGTAGAATTAGTACAACATTTGAGATAGAACAGCACTCCTCCTCTTTTGTTCATTTAATCTGTATTGATTTAAACAGTGCAATAGCCTGGATACCATAAGGTTAGTAATCACCAATTAAGGAAAATTTTTACTCATAAGTTTACAGTTCTAATTTTTCTTGTTTATCACCTTCAGTTTTAGCACAGTCATAGACAATCCAAATTTTCTTCCCTTTTGGCTTTTTGGCACCTTGATTAATTGCATTCTTGACATCTTGATTTTATGCTGAGTGGACTCTTTTTTGTTCACCTTTAGCTGTCATCTACTTGGTTAATTCATATAACTTAGTTTCTAGCTGATTATCCTAACACTAAAATACATGTCAGTGAAACTTTTCTCAGAAGCAAAGAGGGATCAACATGCTATAAGCCCAAGACTTCCTACTTGATGGCATGAGTTTAATACAGCACAGATAAATTGAAAACTGATTGTAGCAAATTCTTTACAAGAAAAATGTCTCAAAAATTTAAGGGAAAATAATAAATTCCTAATTATGCATAGCTAATTACACATATAATAATGTCCTGAGTTCACAGCTATTACTAAGTTATACAGAAAGCACTATTAACTCTAAACCAATAAAGAATTCTGAAGTTATATTTACAATACAATTTCATGAGCCTTAATATTCTACAGAAAACATATTAACTCCAAGTTATAATGTATATGCATATATATATATAATATATGTATGTATATATATACATATATGGTGTATATGCATACATATATATATAAAGTGTGTACAGTGCCGTGCATTGGGTGGTTCAGGTCTAGACTGGAAGATGCTACTATTCCAATTACAAAAATAATAAAGAAAAATCCTTTAGTTTCTCATAAAAAACTAGCTAGCAGTCAATGTCCAGTTTCTACAATAGAAATGTTTTAGTTGGACAGGTAAGGAACCAATTTATTTCTGTTGATTGTCAAATATTTATCCTCATATTTAGGTATCTAATTCAAATATTCATAAATACAAATTTTAGCTCTGAGTTGTTCTGGTTTTATTTTATTTGATTGGGGGGGGGGGTTGGGCTGGTTTTGGGGTTGGTTTTGTTTTGTTTTGTTTTGTTTTTTTAATTATCTGCTTAAAATATTCTTCCTTGCTAAGTTTCTACAACCATTTTTAACCTATGTGAATTTGAAAATAAATTAATTAAATATATCATTAAATATGTTTGAATAAATATGCTGGGGTGTGCTTTTCAGTACCTACTCAAGTCAAGTTCTAACTTTAAAAAAACTTACAGATAAACTCTTTTATTGTCTTGGTCGGTATTTCTATTTGTTGGGCTCTGACTAGCACTTTCCTTTATTACAAAAAGTCAAAAGCCAGGTTTGCTATTCTTCCTTTGATTCTTTTTCTGATTTTCCCCACAGATGAGTATATATATTCCAGCACAACTTGGCTCTGACTTGAGCTCCCAGTGCAAGGCAGATCTGCGGACCTGTTTGGGCATCTCTAAGCACCTTGTAACGCAAAACATACAAAATGTCCAGCTTTGGCAACGTTCCAGTAACAAGAGTTTTTTGTATCAACAGGCAAGGTTGACTTCTCAGGCATGAGGAAGGCCCACTAGCATTCGCGGCTGTATATTGCCTTCTGATGTAATCTGTAGCCAGAACATCCCTGACTGTACGCAATGGAATAATTCTGTCTCAATCTCACACTGCTTTTTTTTTTTCCTTTCAAAATAACAAAACTTTAAACAAAAAAATGCAAGTTAGAGATAAGTTAATATATGCCTGAAGCTTTGTAGCAGGTGAAAAATTACTTGTATATATTGACCTTAGTGTCTCCTGTAAAGCAGTAGGATGTTAAAAGCAGGTGACAAATCAGAAAAAAATATATAAGGCATTGAAAAAGGCAAAAAAAGTTTTTGACAGTTGTAACAGAGTTTAGCTTAGTTTAGTTTAGCTTACCTTGGCTTAGTTTAGCTTTACCTTTCTTATCTTCTCTTAGCTTCTATTTTCTTCGTTTTAAGAAAGTCAGATCCACTGCTAAAGCCTGGGGCCTGTGTCATCAGAAGTGTCTTAAGCGCTGCAGGGAGAGTTTCCATAAGCTTTGGAAGCTGTGATAAATAGGAAACTCAAATAGGAAAGATCATCACAAACCAAAGGGAATAGAGGGAGCTTGGGAGGAGAGTAAGGCAATCTTCCGTGTTTATCTGCGTTCAATACATAGGAGCAGACTATCTATCTATCTATCTATCTATCTATCTATCTATCTATCTACCTACCTATCTATCTACCTATCTACCTATCTACCTATCATCTATCTATCTATGTACCTGTCTATCTTATACATGAGTGACTTAAGCTAATGGTTCTATCATTTCTGTAAAGGTTCTTTAAGGCCTTGCTCCATAAAATTTCTTGGCATGAGTGTAGTTTTGCTATATGTCTAGTCTTATTTCAAATTTTAAAGTGGAGCATAGGTTAAGTGTTACAATTCATGGTTGAGGTTAATTACAGGAAGTTGCCATTCAGTATGTATATGTATTCTGAGCAACTGACTTCCGCTATGGAAAGTAATAGCAGTACCAATAGATCTGTTTTCATACACACATATGTTTAAAATTTTTTATGCTAATACAGTTGCAATACAGATAACTTTGACCTACTTTGACTTATTTATTTTAAATTATTTCCATTCTTTGCTTAAAAATAATAGTCTAGAAAGAAAAAGGCTGAAAATCCTCGCATGTGAATGTCACCCTCTTCCTTCACTGCATTTTTAAAAATTATTATATTTATTTTTGCTTTCAGAATAAAAGTATTTTTTGTTGTCATAAATGTATAATGTTTGGAAGGACAGTTGTGTGGGATAGACATAGGTGAGTAAGGAAGTGAGCTAAGAGAAATTAAGCTTGTGTGACAGAAAATGAGGTGAAAATATTGAGTTAATTCATATAAATCCAAATTCTTGTTTCTTTTCTTGATGAAATGCAATCTGTTGAGGAGATTGCAAAATATAAGCTGAAATTATAACAGCTCATACCATATATTAATAGATTCAATCCTGATTGTTTGACTTTCCATTTCAATTTTATATTGCTGAAAGTATGCATACTGTGCATTTTTTACACAATTCTATCAAGCTATATCTAAAAGCTACTTGAACAAATATAAATAATCAGCATTTTGCAAATGAACTGTTAAGCTTTTGTTAATAGAAGATGTGTGAAAATTATTAGCAAAGAAGGACATAAATTTGTGACTCAGAAAAAAAACAGTGACCCAGAAAACTTCACTTGTTTGAGAACATAAGGTTAAAAAAAAAAATAAAACTTGTGTGTGCTTCCCTCTGCTACTCTTCAGAGGAACTTATTTAGATGCTAGCCTACTTTGCTTAGCATCACTGCGTTCTGACCTTGAATGCAACACCATTCAACATAAAATAGAAAAGTTTGCAAATAATCATATCAGCATCCTATAGAAACTCCCTTTCTGCCATGCTTAGAGGTCTTCCTATCTGTGAAGGTCTAAAACTAACTGAAAATATTTTCTGTTAAGAACTAGAAACAAAAGGTACTTAAGTAGTTATTTAAAGGTATTTCAGGCAAATAGAAAATAATTGTTTCACAGTAATTCACAAGAGATGGTAGTAAAATGAACACCAGGGAAAAAGAAGCTGCAGAGCCATTACTAAGAACATGAAGCAAACCACAGAAGTCCATGGATTTCCAAATTTCTTGACAAACTGGTGATCAATTTCACTGCTGTAATTTGGTAAAATATTTAGTAAACTTATAATTTACAAAAGTTACTATATTATAAAGTTAAAATATAAGCATTTAAACTGGGGTGAAATCACTTTTTTTTTTTTAATAATTCATTTTCCATGAAGACAAAAAAAAAAAAAAATCCTCTATAATACTGTTGAAGCTTGCTATGTCTATAGGCAAATGAATTGAATCATAATGAGGCTGATAATGAAACATGATATGAAGCACTAAACTTCCTTACATGTCCACTTGTACAGTTAACAATACATGAAATAAAATATTTTAATCTCATGAAATAGCATCCTTAAACCAGGAAATCTTCATTCAAACTTAAAAAAACCCAACAAAATATTACCCAGATGCATTGATCTTTTCAAGCATACGTTTGCTCTAAAAAAAGGCAGTAAGGTTAAATATGCCTGTCACATTCGCCTGTCAAAATGGTTGGTTGATGAATTACAATATGCTTATACCAGTCTTCAACTGGTATCTGGATTTATTTTTTGAGGGAAGGAAATATATACAAGTATGTCCAAACAGAAATCCATTTGTAGCACGGAAACAAGACAAAAACTTAGAGCTATGAGAGACCTTCCCTGACTTTTCTCAAATGAAATTAACAGCATTGACATTTCAATTATCATCACTTGAAATATGCATGAAATCTTTCAGCTGAAACAAATAGAAAATTTCACACATTTCATAGCTGCTTTCCGTAACTACTTTTCATGCTTCCTTATAAGTTTCAACAGATGCCTCAGCAGTGATGTGCTGAGGTTTCCTTTACAGTCATAAATGTTTAACACATTTTTAAAACAAAAGGTCATAACCTGAATAAACGGACTGAAGTTGCTTCCTCAGACAGTGAATAGCCTCGAAAATCCGTAAACATATAATTTTACCATTGCACTCTTTGGAAGTGTCAGAGTCATATATTTTAAGAGCCTGGGAAATTAACTACCCTTTATTGCTTTAAGCAATTGTATCATTCACAATTAATTTTTTTTTACCCAATTAAAATATCAGATTTCCAAAAGTTTGATATTTATCTTTCTGCTGAAGCCACAGTTCTACCAAATTACATTAAAATATGAATTATTATGTTATTCTCTCAAGAGCACTAGCATGTGTTTTTTCCATTCAAAATATGCTTACTCAAATGTTACAAGCTTATGTTCGGTGATTTTCTGATGTTTAATTTCTATCAATTTCTCAGTAGGAGCAGTCACCAAACTGAGCTTGCGGGCATTGAGTTATGCAAAGGTAAGCTACAGAGTTTAAGGCCACCCTAGTGCACCTGATAGATCCACCCTTCTTTAGTGGTTGCTTAAGGATACTGTTAGTGTCAAGAAGGTTCAGGGTTCAGAAGCAAAATCAGCTTGAATTTCTCAGATTGGTGGAAAGAAGACAGCTCCATGAGATCTTTCACTGGTAGTCCATCAGCATTTCTCAAAAGAAAATATGCTTCAGCATAACTTTATAGAGTCTCTTCAATACTGCTTGTTCCATCCTGCTTGGGAGGTGTAGCAGGAGGTGATCTTTTATCATATTCAATGTGGTTTGAAGGAGAAATCACAAAACCTCCAGAGGCTGAAATGGAACAATTAATTTTGTTGTAAAAAGTAGAAGGAGAAAAGGAGAAAGGAATGAAAGAAGGGAGGAAAACAGAAATATGATCACCACCCTGTAGATCCAGTGACATCTTCTCAGTGGGCTGAAATCCTTTCAGTTGCAGTAACTGAAAGTAGTCCTTGTAGTCCTTTCAGACAGTGAGTCCACTGGGGTCCAGGGTAGAGGAGCACACACCACACAGCTAAAAGACAACTGCCTTTTAATAGGGTCAGGTCCTCTTGGAATCTTCCCAAGGCTGGAGAATCATTTGCATAATGCACATAAACTATGAGCTATTCTGACATGTTCTGATGGTGGCAGGGGTATCTCTTAAATGCCCAGGCCCTATTAACTTTATGCCCTGGTGTTTGTAGCACTGTCTCTGGCAGTTTGTTGCTTGGGCAGTTGATTTCTGTATCCTTAAGGCAAAAAAAATCCACCCCCCACCTTTGGAGGATCTCACCTGCTCTGCCCCCTGGCATTTTCCCAAGGAACAAGACACCGCTCATCACCAACAGGTACACAGCCTCCCTTAATTCATCTCCTTTGAGTTGTTGTGAGACACCGAAAGGGTCTCTTGACCATCTTACTACTGTAACACAGTGGCAAAGCTTAAGACTTAGTCACTGACCTATTTGCTAAGATGTACACTTCCTGTATAAGAAAAAGCATGGTTCATTGTTAGGTGCCTAAGTTCAAAAAGCCGAAAGCCTTGTGCTCACTCGCACATTGAATGTATGCACTTTATTAGGCAAACTGATAGAAAACTGTAAACACAGTTACATGAAAAGTCCAAAGATGTGAAGTAATTTTGGTTTTGCGGCTAGTCCTTGTTCTCTTTGCTCTGCAAAAAAAATCCAAACCACTCTTCTCTCTCTTGTAAATAGCCTTCTGGAGGAGGCTGGCTGGGCATGGCTAGCAGCTGGCTGGACAAAAGTATAAATGGCATAATATTTATATATGAAAACATGGTACCTATAAATGTTAAACATCAAGGCTTTTTGTATTTGACATAGCAAAACATCTTGGGGAGAGTCACACTCAAAAGGAGATGCAATCTAATTCTACAGAACCAGGTGCAGATTTGTCGACATTTTCACTATTTAATACCTACCGTACCTGTGAAACCTGTAGCAAGTAAAAAATCACTTGGTACTAAGGGTGAAAATGAATAGACAGATGCTACCTGAGACCTAGTATTTAAAATGTTAAGATACCAAAAGTTTGCAGTGGCATGTGTCTTTGTAGCCTTTTGGTTCACACCGTAACACACTTGTAAAACCAGCAGACAGCTACAATTTCTTGTCAAGTTTAGCATCTCTTCATTGATCAAACTTATTGTCTTTCATCTTTTTCATTTCCTTTCAGACAAAAATGTTGATATTTCCAAATGGAAGAACTGTAAAAATTGTTACCAAAGATCATTTTTTTTTTTTGTCATCGTCTGTCATTTGGAGGGAATTGTGTCTCTTTCTCTTATCCCTGCAATCCATTTATTCATTCTGTCCTAAACATAAAAATTCACATGGCATATTGATGACAAAGTGTTCTTTCTGTTGGAATAAAGCAAAAATTTTATTTGATATGTAGTTGCTAAGGTAACATTATTTCTAGTGATTTTTGGTAGCACAGTGGAGCAAAAGCGTATGCAAAAGACATAAACCACCTATGAGTCAATTACTATTCTGTTTTCAGTTTCTAAATGCATAAAGATATGCATACCCTGATCACTATCTTGTTTTTAGCAGCCAAAGATATGAGAACACAGCATTAAGGTATCAAGGCGGTTGAAGCCTCATTCCAAAAAAATAAGGAAAGAGAAATTAAAATACAGCTAAGTGAGGACGTAAGCTTTTTTCTCTCCTTGCTTTCTTCCTCCTTCACCCAGCC
The DNA here is from genome assembly GCA_024733675.1 of Psilopsiagon aymara. Classification (NCBI taxonomy): domain Eukaryota; kingdom Metazoa; phylum Chordata; class Aves; order Psittaciformes; family Psittacidae; genus Psilopsiagon; species Psilopsiagon aymara. Next base: position 8,047 of record JANRGW010051370.1, on the reverse strand, counting down.
TTATGAAGAACCAGTGCCTGAAAAGAGGATTTTAGTTTCATTTCCTAGTTCCCTGTGAGTATTAAGTGATGCCACAGTTGATAGATGTAGAAATTATTTTTATTTCCAGAAAACTGAAACTAATAGAGAAATTATATTTGGGAATAAGCTACAGGAAATGATGACTGATTTAAGTATTTCTATTTTTTCTAACACAAATTGTAAAAAAAAACCAAAACCCAAGAACCATAATGCTACAAAAAGTAGACAAAAACATTGAACAGTCGACAGAGACTTTGTGGGTCAGGGTTAAAGGAAGAACGATGGGAGACATTATTGGGGAGACCTGTCACAGACCGCCTGACCAAGAGGACTCGGTGGATGAAGCACTCTGTAGACAGATAGAAATAGCCCTACGCTTGCAGGCCTTTGGTCTCATGGGGGATTTTAACCACCCTGATATCTGTTGGAGGGATGGTATGGCACAGCACAAGCAATCCAGGAAGTTCTTTGGCTGTATGGAAGACAGTTTTCTTCTGCAATTAATAGAGGAGACGACAAGGAGCGACGCCATGCTTGACCTCGTGCTCACCAACAGGGAAGGGATGGTTGGGATTGTGATGCTCCAGGGCAGCCTTGATTGCAGTGATCGTGAGATGATCGAATTCAAGATCCGCAAGACAGTGAGAAGACCATGCAGCAAGCTCACTGCCCTGGGCTTCAAGAGAGCAGACTTTGGCCTCTTCAGGAACCGGCTTAGCAAGGTCCCATCAAATATAGCCATAGAGGGCAGGGGGGCTCAAGACTCTTGGTTGATATTCAAGGATCACCTGCTGCATGCTCAGGAGAGATACATCCCTACTAGAAGGAAGTGCAACAGGAGGGCCAGGATACCCCCCGGATGGATAAGGGGCTTCTGAGAAAAATTAAAAAAAACAAACAGCAGCTTATAAAAGGTGGAAGCAAAGAGAGACACCCTGGGAGGAATACAGGGATGTCGTCTGGGAAGCTAGGATCCAGGTTAGGAAGGCTAAGGCCCACTTAGAATTAAACTTGGCTAGGGATGTTAAGGATAACAGAAAGGGATTCTATAAATATATTGCAAATAAAAGACAGGCTAGGGACAACATGGGCCCCCTCCGGAAGCAATCAGGAGAACTGGTTACCCTGGATTTGGAGAAGGCTGAGGTTCTTAATGACTTCTTTGCCTCAGTCTTTACCGGCAAATTCTCTGACCACACCAGTCAAGTCTTGTAAGGCAGATGCAGGGACTGTGAGAATAAAGAACCTGGGCCCACTGTAGGAGAGGATCTGATTCGAGACCATCTTCGGAAGCTGAACATACACAAGTCCATGGGACCAGATGAAATCCATTCACGAGTCCTGAAGGAGCTGGCAAATGAAGTTGCTAAGCCACTTTCCATAATATTTGAAAAATCATGGCAGTCAGCTGAAGTTCCCAATGACTGAAAAAAGGGAAATATAACCCCCATTTTCAAGAAGGGGAAAAGGGATGAGCCGGGGAACTACAGAGCAGTCAGCCTCACCTCTGTGACTGGCAAAATCTTGGAGCAGATTATCCTGGAAGGCGTGCTGAGGCAAATGAAAAAGAGAAAGGTGATTGGTGGCAGCCAGCATGGCTTCACTAAGGAGAAATCCTGCCTTAGCAATGTGGTGGCCTTCTATGATGGAGCTACGGAACTGATGGATGGTAGAGCAGTTGATGTCATCTACCTGGATTTCTGCAAAGCGTTTGTCACTGTTGCACATGACATCCTTGTCTCTAAGTTGGAGAGACATCAATTTGATAGGTGGACCACCCTGCGGGTAAAGAAGTGGCTGGATGGCCACACGCAAAGGGTTGTGCTCAATTGCTCAATGTCCAGCTGGAGAACAGTAGCAAGTGATGTCCATCAGGGATCGGTGTTGGGACTGGGCTTGTTCAACATCTTTGTTGGTGACATGGCCAGTGGGATTGAGTGCACCCTCAGCAAGTTTGCCGATGACACCAAGCTGGGTGATTAGGTAGATACATTGGAGGGAAGGAATATCATCCAGAGGCACCTTGACACGCTCGTGAGGTGGGCTGATGCCAACCTGATGAAATTTAACCATGCCAAGTGCAAGATCCTACACCTTGGTTGGCACAATCCCAGGCACAGCTACAGGTTGGGCAGAGAAGAGACTGAGAGCAGCCCTGCCAAGAAGGACTTGGGGTTGTTGGTTGATGGAAAAATGAACATGAGGTGGCAGTGCGTGATCGCAGCACAGAAAGCCAACCGTATCCTGGGCTGCATTGAGGAGTGTGACCAGCAGGTTGAGGGAGGTGATCCTGCCCTCTAATCTGCTCTCTTGAGACCTCTCTTGAAGTACTGTGTACAGTTCTGGTGTCCTCAACATAAAAAGGACATGGAACTTTTGGAACAAGTCCAGAGGAGGGTCACGAGAATGATCATGGGACTGGAGCACCTCCCACATGAAGATGGCATGGGAAAGTTGGAGCTGTTCAGCCTGGGGAAGAGAAGGCCATGTGGAGACCTCATAGCAGCCTTCCAGTATCTGAGGAGAGCCTATAGGGATGCTGGGGAGGGACTCTTAATTAGGTACTGTAGTGACAATACAAGGAGTAACGGGTTCAATCTTCAACAGGGGAAGTTTAGATTGGATATAAGGAAGAAATTGTTTACTGTAGGGGTGGTGAGGCACTGGAATGGGTTGCCCAGGGAAGTTGTAAATGCTCCATCGCTGGTGGTGTTCAAGGCCAGGTTGGACATAACCTTGGATAATATGGTTTAGTGTGAGGAATCCCTGCCCCTGACATGGTGGTTGGAACTAGATGCTCTTAATGTTCTTTCCAACCCTAACTCTTCTATGATTCTATGATTCAAAACCAATAAGCTTTACTAGTAGCTCTTAATTTGGGAAGAATCAATTCCCTTACATCTGTTTATCTGGAAATATTTTCTGAGAAGTCATGGAACATAATACGTGGTAATGAGATTCTAATGATTTGAAACTGACATAAGAATACACTTCTGTGAATCATTAGAGAGACCAAAAAATGAAGCCTCCAAAATGTTTTCCTTCATGGGAAATAGTGTTTGTCCAAGAGAAGAATATGCAAATTATTTTTACAAATTGTTGCTAGCATTGATGAAGTTGTGTCTTTCAATTACTTCATTAATATGGCACACTGTCTTACGTTACATTAGGATCCCCATCCACTCCAGACATCGCTATATTTTATAGCATCAGTGTACTAATTAAACTTTCTTTACACTACGTTATTAATTTTTTAAAAGTTGAATGGATCTCTTAATGTCTGTATGTTGATAAGAGGTTTAATTAAAATCAATCATATCAACAATGTTTTAAGGACATTCTTGGACTGGCCATTTATTAGCATCCGTATCAGAAATCCCACTAGAATAAAAAACATATAGAATAACAGTAATACCTAGAGGAAAACTCTGGCTAGTTAACGTTGCTTATAATGTGGGCAAAAGTTTAAATTTATTACTTTTTCTGTCCACTACATAAACATGTGTTTAATGTGATTTATTTGTTGAAGAGTTCCCCTCCACAGGAGCTGCTGAAGGACTTGTATAGATCTTGGCCTGTCACATTCCCTTATGAGTTCCAACTAGTTAGCACAAGTCTTCACAACACATGCCCCAGCTCTCTCAGGCCCAGGCCTTGCAACTGTTCATGGTGTGTGCCAGTACCTTTTCAACCACTACTCATGGGGCTGCGCTGGCAAAGGAGCTCCAAGACTAAAACTAGCTATTGCAACTTGAGCTAGTGCTCCCTAGTTGGATCAGTAGGAGGTTTGCATAACCTATGGATTGTGTGCAGAGGAGAACCCAGGACTCTTAGCTGGTACACCTCCAAAAGACACTTTTCGTAACAGAGCTAGGTAGTACTGACAGGAATAAACTTCACATGAGGGTCTGGATTTCCAACTAGATGAAACTGCCAGGAACTATTATACTTGTTCCTCACTAAGAATGTGTGTTATTGGCAACAACAAATAGCATACAAATTGACTTTAGGAAAATTATTAACTGAAAGTTGAAAATCCAATTATCTGGCCATAGTAGATATAATAGTTAATACGTATATTTTTAGTTTATCTTACCAAACAACCCTCTAGATATTCAGGAATTTGAGAAGCATTAATTGCATGACTTTGTTATAATGGTTAGATATTACGATTCTTACTGCATGACTATTATATAATGTTTAGATTTTGTGTTTAATTTTGCATATCAGTATGAAACAATACAAAACCAGAAAAAGTTAAGGAGCATGCCAGCAATATAGGATTTTGTATCAATGTATTTCTACAGTTGTAGAACAGGATTACATGGAAAAGAAGAAAAGTTAAATCTACTTAAGCACACACAGAAGATACTGAAGATTTTCCCACACCTCTACCTTTTCATAAGGTAGCACTGAAACAGGAACATATTTTGTTTCATAGGGAGCCAAATATCTTGTTTCTTACTGAGTAAATCCCACTTTGCTAATAAAAATTATGACAAACATTGCAGTGGGAGTGCAATCACCATGAGACTCACATCATACTCAGCATTTCTCAAGTGTTGTTGCAAGTTTGCAGGAATTGCAATACGAGTTCTCTTTAGGAACTATAGGGTGAATTGGAACATGACATTTCGTATAAAATAGGTGGGGAGGAACATGTATGCTTCGATTTCTGTTTGTTTTGATTTTTCTTTTGTATTTCTTACTTGTCTATCTCCTCTGTTATGCTACTGGCTTAGAACAAAAATTTCCTTCAGAATTTATGGCCAGTGTTAAACTGGCAAGTTTGCTTATGGAGAGATAAGAAAATATCTTACTGTTAACTTCTTGAGTTCAGTGCTCTGCTACTGCTCAGTTTTAGATGACGAGACAAGTTTATGAAGTGCATTACTTTTTTTCATGCTTTCTGACCCCATATCAAAATTATTCCTTTGCCTACATCCTGACATTGTATCTCTTTGATATATGAGGTATATTTCTGTGGCATTGTAGAAAGATAATTGAGGAAAATTTAATTTATATTCTTGCATTATGATGGTAATATTCTAAGTTATGACAAGTCTACCAGTTCCAGAAGGATTTGTGTAGCTGGAAGAAAAATGAGCTTAATGGTCAGTAGTAAGCACATATTTATATTTAGAAAGCATATATCAATGTTCCTTCAGTGAAACCATTTACCTATATTACTGGAGTCCTTTTCCTTTGGTTTAGTTATTACCTATTCTTACAGACAGATTTTTGGAGTCACTAGCTGAGATCAAGAACTTGATGTCAGTCAGCTTCAGCTTCAGGAAATATGCAAGTATTTTAGGATAATGCCTTCCTACTGAAACCAGAGTAAATATGCCTCTGTGGTATCTGTCTCCAGTTGCTGGCACTCATCAGATCACTGTCTCATGCCTCTGGGCTTTTCATGTACATAGAGATGAACCTCTTACCTCAGATCCTAATGCATACTTTCTTCAAGAACTTACAGCAAGGAAAGTCTGAGCTGTGATAAACTACATCTAAAACTGATGCAATGTTTCCTGCAACATACTTTAGGGATTTGAATAAAGTGCCAAAAAGGATCAAGTAAATTTATGGCATGTGAATTCAGAAAAAAATACTCAAATTTTCAATTCAAATAAAATTTTAACTGCTCCTGAATGGAATTGTTGACTTTTCTAAAGTGTTGAAAAATGTAGGAAAAATGACTATTGTGTTGTTATAGAAATGCTATTTCTTCCCATTATTTACTGTCACCAAAAGTACTGAAAACAGTCTGCTTTTTCAAATAACACCTAAACAACACAATTGATAGAATGTGTATTAATTACATTTAAAGTTCAACTATGATCAATGACCAACTGATGGCTGCTCTTTCATTAGCTAATATCCTTTGTCTATCTCTTTCTAGCACTTTCAAAAATGCAATTTTCTGATTGCCATCTTTAAAACTGACAGCCTGAGCATTTGCTGCTTGTTATACATACATATTTAAAGAAATACTCCTTTTTAAGTGTTTGCAATCACAGATACTATACACTTCATAATTTTCCTCTTTTATTTTAGAGAATTTTAAAAGATGGTTCAAAAAATTCTGAGGCTTCATCTTTTAATTATTTTTAAATCAAAAACAGAGCTCCCTAATCACAGGAGCTTCCTTAGGCAGATTTAAGCCACCATTTTTTTTTTTACTCTGTCCTTCTCTGCCTAGCTTATGTCCAGTTATTAGTGTCTATGGTGAAATCACAGCATTTTGCTCCTATGAGCTGGATGTAGCCTTCATTCTCTATGAATGATGTTTAATATGAAATGCATAAACTGCAGCATGACATGTACTTTAATTATTCAAAGACTGAAATACTTCTGTTAAAATAGCAGGTTTGTTATAATTCTAATTTTATGGCAAATATTTCTGGGTTTTGTTTTATTTTATATGAAAAGAAAAAAAGAAAACCACCAAACACATTCATGAATGTTAAAAATCTTTGTATCAGAGTTATCCATAATCAGAACCTAACGCAAATTTTCAATGAAATATATTGATAAAATTTTCAGAGATACTGAAAAACTAAAATGATATTGCATGATAAGAATATATCAGAACAAAAATAATTTTAACCAAAACTATTTGCAAAGCCAAAGATCTTTTAATTTAAAAATTATTGGTAATATTTTCTAATGTAATATTTTTTAAAGTCTTGCAATGCTAATATGACTGATTTTTGACCAGCGTTAAAACTATTCCCTGATTTTCTCTCATTACATGCAATTTTGATAGAAATTAAAAATGTCTGTTTTCCTATTATATTACGTCATTACAATAAACTAAAGTAAGTTTTGGCTTTGTTTTGGAGTTATAATATAAAAAGGAGTAGTGAATTGTAGTATGTACCAAAATTTAGCACTTTCTGTATTTCAGGTTTAAATTTTATGGACTTCTTGTCATTTCAGATTCATGTCTTAGACTTCGGAAATCAAACTATTACCATGGAGATATACTTCTGCGTGCTGAGATCAACGAAGTTGTCTCAAATATACATTTCTATACTGTACATCACAGAAAGTAACATTACGAAGATACACCAACTATGATGCTCAGGAATGCCATTAAAGAAAAAGTGAAAATGCTTTGTGGGCATCACTATATGGTCATAGAATCATAGAATCATTTAGGTTGGAAAAGACCATTAAGGTCATGTAGTCCAACTATAAACCTTATATGGGGAAGTCCACCACTAAACCACGCCCCAAAGTGAAACAACTATTTGTCTTTTGAATGCTTTCAAGGATGGTAGCACTACATTCCTGGAAAGTTTGACAACCATTTTGATGAAGAAATTTTTCTCTAATATTCTATTTAAACCTCCTTTGGCATAACTTGAGGAAGTTTCCTCTCAGCCTATCACTTGTTACTTAGCAAAAGTGATTAGCACCTACTTTGCTGCAACCTGTTTTCAGGTAGTTGTAGAGAACTTTACGGTCTCCTCTCAAACTTCTTTTCTCCAGGTTAAACAACCCCAGTTCCCTCAGCTACTACTCATAAGACTTGTTCTTCAAGCTCTTCATCACACTTGTTTTCTTCCTTAGGACACAATCTATCACCTCACTGTCTTTCTTGTACTGAGGGGCCCAAACCCTAACACAGTATTAAAAGTGCAGATGAGAGCAGGGGGACAAACACTTCCTTAGTCCCCACTACTTCTGATCCAGTTCAGGATGTTGTTAGCCTTCTTGGCCTCCTGGGCACAAGGTTGCTCACAATCAGCCGATTGTTGATCAGCAGCACCAGGTCTTTTTCCACTAATCAGCTTTCAAGCAATTTTTCCACATGCATGTAGCATTGCATGGGGGTGCTGTGACCCAAATTCATGACTCAGCACTTGTTTTCCTCATGTCCAATAAACCACGGATATTTTCCGTGGCCCTCCTTTTGTTGCTAATTGTCGTGGTTTAACCTGTAAATCATCCACGCAGTTTGTTCACTCACTTCCCCCTTTTTCTTCCCTCTGCTCCTGGAGGGATGGGAAGGAGAATC
>JANRGW010051368.1:0-48446 GCA_024733675.1 Psilopsiagon aymara | reverse complement strand
CGGGAGGTTGGAACTAGATGATCTTAAGGTCCTTTCCAATTCTAACTATTCTATGATTCTATGATATTTTTGATCTGTGACAGATCTGAAAAGCCTGTGTCTTGTTTCATGAACACTGTACCTTAGACATATTGCTGGAATCTTAAACATAACAGTTCTGAGAGTCTCAGAATTGGTCTTAAAATATTAAACAGTGGTAGTAATCCAAAGACACATGTAGCTGGACTTAAGATTCTCATTGTCTAAGCAGATTTGAAAATAGGCTTTGCAAGTCAAGTTGTGTTTGGGTACCAGAATTCAGACAAGTTGATCTAATAATTTCTTTGAGCACTTGGTTTTCACTGCATGGATTCAGTCACAAATTTGGTGGCTTGTCTTTGCTTGGATAGATAGTGACAAAGCCAGAAGAAATTAAATAGGCAATACAGTTCATTTTCTAACTTTGCAGCCTTCAATGAATTGTTGATATGTTTAGTCAATCAGCTCCTTGGATGCTTCTGTAAAAGTGAAAAATGATCATATGATTAGGACATCTGTAGCAATCGTATGACAGCACAGTTGTTAAGTGATCTTGTATTGTCTGTATGTAATCTTTTTCTTAGAGGTGGGTCCTTTTATCACAGAGAAAAAAGCTTATATTCTTCTTTGATCAGTGTTTTTCTGTGTGCTAACATTAATAAGTCCTGGAAATTCCTTAAGAGTAGAAGCCTAATAATTATCTCTTTGCTGTCAAAGAGCTAGTCTAGTTGATGCTTGGTTTTTGCAATGTCTAATGTCAAGGTTCTATAGCAGTAATTAGTACCAACACTACCCACATACTGAATTTATGGCACTGTGACCACATTTTTACATATGTTGAGGAATACTCCAGTAACTCTCTTAACATGACGATATTAAGAAATATGCTGTTATCTTTCCCTAGAAATTTAGTTTGCTCTGCTTTTTGGGTTTTGCTGTCTGGCAGCAAGTGTAATACTGTGTTATTCTGTAAGGCTTTTCACCTAATTATACGTGATATTTTATAGAAGCATCCTTTCCATCCTTCCAATGCAAAACAACTTCTGTTGAAGATCCTTTTAACTGGTAGAAGATATTAAGTGGCCAGATAAAGTAAAAACACAGGAGGCCTACCCAGAATGCAAGTTACTGATATTGAATCTTTAACCTTATGGCATTCTAGGAATGAATGAACAAAGGAATAACTTTTTTCACAAACTGGAGCATGAGTAATCAATGAAAGTGGGATAAAAATGATATTTTTTTTAATGCTACGTGAGACTACTTCTAATAGGGTCTTAGGAATTAATTTCTGTTCATTTCTGACTGAACTACAGTTAGGGGATTATAAGGGGATATTTTGAAAAATGCATAGCAGAAGCACTGTCAGCAGCACACATGTACGTGTTGTCAGTATTACCAGCAGTACCAATGTTTTTTGCTACAGGTCAGATGGTCAAGCCCTTTTTTGACTATGAACAATGCATCAGCTGTAACTCCTTATGCCTAAATTCCAGTGTTGCAGAACTCTTCTGTCCATTGCCATAATAATTGAGCTGTTTCTGCTTTTTTTTTTTTAAAGCAGAAAATACAATAAATATCTTCATTTGAAGATCGCTTAGTTTTTAGGGGATTATTTTTATCTGTATGTGGGAAAATCACGCAGTTTTGGCTTGGAATGAGTTGTAGCTAGTGGGTGTCTTCATATTCCTTTCTTTAATTTTTCTTTTCATAGGATTGAAATCCATAATCTTGGAGTAGCCACCATACAGGTTCCATAACTTGTATACATGAGTTACTGTTGGTAAATGAGTGTGATAGATGGTATTTGTTGGAGGCTGAATTTATCAATGGAAGAAAATGTCTCTTGGATAGCTAGATCCACAATTAGGAACATCACTAGAAAAAATCATAAAGATTGTGAAATCAGCTTAGGTTGCTGAGGGGCTAATACAATGTGGTTGTTATGGGAGAGGAATGGGCATGTTTGCTTACAGTGTTTTATGCCACTACATAATTTTTCAGGTGTATTTGGGAGTTTCTTCATTGTGCTCTGTGGTGAGGATTTTTTCTGTGGCTGTGCTGGACCTTGCTCTTTCTTTGTCATCACTTCACTTCTGTGACATGGAGAATCTATCCTGATCTGTATCTGCAGTGTGTTATTGCAGTGTGTTCAAAGCCCAGTAGACTGGGAGACTTCTGGCTAGCCCCACATTGTGTGTATATGTTTTGCTGCCAGATACTTAGCAGGATTTGGTATCTCTGATTCTCAACTTTACCTGTGTCCTCTACTGCACTCATGCCATGGAATACAGGTTCTTCAGCTCATTTCTGCATTTTGGTGACTATAATACTTCTTGCTAGTGGCATTTATTTTCAGTCATCTGTTTTTCATTTGAACACGTGATTCTGGTTTGCCTTCTTTTAACTTTGAAAAAGGTGGGTGATTGTCAAGAATAAATATAAAGAAAATGTAGTTCTGAGCTTCACTTCACATTTTCCTGGTGCTTCAGCCTACGCTGTTTCTTTGGCTTTCCTACAGATCATAAATACTGTTTGAGTGAGAGCTTTAGAGAATGGCATTCTACATTATATAAATGATCAGTGCTTTATTATTCACTGAAAAGGCCAAGGAGTAGTAGTAGATAAGGATTAAACTTGTGGGTCTTCTTCAACTCCGGAGTTAAAGTACAGATCATAGAGATGTTTTTTCATACCTTGTGATGAAAAGAGTTGGTGTCTGAATGGTTTTATGAGATCAGTACAAAATCAGTACAGGGATCTTATTTCCTACTTGTTCTCATGGGAAATAATCTCCCTGGGAGATCTTTAGGAAGGAGCCTGTATGCCTCTTTAGCTTAATATACTCAGTGCTATGCATACATGTGGAGATTACTGTAGAAGTTTCCCGTAAAAAAAACTTTGCTTTAGGGGTTTGAAACTCTTGCTGAAGAAGTACTGTTTGGGTGAATGTTGTGACTTATTAGGGTGATGAATCTTAAGGATTATTTCAATTCATTCCTCCTGACATAGCCTCAAGTTCTGGTACCTGCTGTTTAGCAGCATTGCCAGAGTACCTAGGGTACCTAGGGTGCACAAGCACCCTTCTTTACATAATTCATACAATTTTACTGCAGGAGCTAAGGTGACTGTACCAGAGTTCACCTCCTCCCTTCTCTGGTGGCTGGGAAGATGTTTATAGAAACACTCCTATGGGTTCTTTTTTTGCAGTGGCTCTACCTTATCACCAAGACCAGTACTATCAACTTTGAGTCATTAAACATGAGAGAAATTGATTTAAAATGGGGGCAGATTTGGAATGCTGCTCTCGAGAAAAGAGAGAAATAAGTAATTAATAAAAAGTGCATTTTCATTTCCATCTGTCTTTTCTAGGAGTGCAGGAGAGCATTTTTCCTAATGATTATTATCCTTTTGCACTTGCTGCAATTAATTAGAGTAGCCAGTGTGGCTGGGTGTGGGCCTAGCCAGGGCAGCTATTCTTTTGAATAGATCCCTCAGTTAACACAGCTAAAGCAGACGCTTGATCAACATAAACATGACGACAGAATGCCAGGACAAAAGGGAGGTGGACATGGCTGCTGTAATGAAAGGGGAAGTATCAGACCACCACTGTGGTGGGCCCGTTGCAGTAGAGGTTTGGGGAAAATTGCAGGAGGCTGGCACATGGCTGGATGCATGGTACTGCTATCCCAAACCTATGATCCAGCCTGTGTGCTCAGCAGAACTTTAAAAGGGAGCGTATTAAGCAGTAAGAAATTTAATACAGTGCTTCCTACTTTGAAGCTAAGACAAGCCTGCTGTAGGGTTTAATTTTGCTTGGAAATTGATGCAGCAGGCTGTGCACCACAGCAGAGTAGAAGCAGCCAGAGTATAAAAACTGCTTGTATCATGTGACAAACTCAATTGTGAAGAAGCCATTCAAGGGGCCAGAAGGAAGCTTTCTTTATCTAGAATGATTGAAAATTGTGACTGAAAAGTTCCTGCCTTTCATTCAGTGAGATTACATTCTCTGACCCACCATCCTTTTTTGTTTTCCTCCTGGGTTATCTTATCTGTGGTGTAGCTATCGCTTTGATGGTTTAATTGTATGTGTCTCTTGACCTCTTTAATGATAGCCTTCTGTTGGCCTACTCTTACTTGCCTTGATCAGGTGACCATATGGCATCATGCTAACTTCCTCCGGTGAAGTGTTTCAATGAAGTCTGCTTCTCCTGTGCAAGGAAAACTTCCTATAGTATAAATCTCTCTTCTTCATCTCCCAGGGTCTCATGTTTGTGGCTTGAGCCTCATGGGCCTCATTGTGACTCTGAATTTTCCTCCTCCCAGTCTCCTCTTGGCAGATCTGCTTCATACCATCTCTGTAGTTTGCCATCATCTTTTATTTGTGATATTGCAGATTTTTCTTTCCATGTTTGTCTTCTTATTCATAGGGTTTGTGACTCATAACTTCATTCCTGCGGTTTATCAAAGTTCAGTAGGAGATGCTGGGAGCAGTGGAGAAACTAAATTTCCTTTGTCATAAAGAAGATATGGCTTGTCAGGTCTGGGAAGTGTGCTGAGAGTGGTTTTACTTAAACCTTCCTACTTAATGTTGCCCATTAAATGGTTGAAACACAAATCTCAGAATACAGTTTGTTTGGCCAAAGCAACCATGCCAAGGAAAGTGTGGCTTCTGTGTTTTGCTCAAACAACAAAAATAAATGCCAAATTCAAATGGCTTAGATTTAGTTAGCATAAACATTTTTTCATATGAGACCTCAGAGCCTCTGTTTGAAGGAATTGTTCCAGAGAACATGATTGAAATTGAAAAGATTTATTTATAATTGGCATCAGCCTCACAACTGGGTGATGTTTGAGTTTGTGAGTTAGTTTGTCTGACATGGGGGGTAGATTGTGCTGTAGACATGCTCAAAGCAGAAATCTAGTGACATTGGCACAAGGTTAAAAAAATGGAAAGGAATTCGGTATGATCATGGAGTTTTTATTATCTCGATAATATTTAAATGTAAAATCAAAGGGCAGAGCAGAAAGAAGCAAGGAGTCTGTGTACAGAGTGAACTTGTGTGTTTCTTGCCCAGACTTCCTTTTACGAAGTAATAAAGCTGCGCTAGTGCTGTACTATTGATGTGTCAAAATTATACAAATCAAAGTTTGGGGCAAAAATAAGTTCAGAATTTCATCAGGCAAATCTGCATCCGTAGAGTGCATTTTTATTAAATGCTCATTATTGTAATACAGTCTGTATCCACAGAACAATTTGCAGAGGTATATCTGTAGTAAATATTCTTGTACCCCTGTGTTTTAGTCTTTTTAAATGTTCTTTTTATGTGGTGGAATGGGAGGTAAATGTAAATATCAAATTTTATGGAGAAAAATACAGTGAAAAAAAATCTTTCCCCAGATGTTAATTTAATGCTAAAGGAGAGAGCAACTCTTGATTTTTTTTTAATATTAGAGATCTGTACACCTTTTGGAGGGAGCCATTGTAAAATTTGGTTTTGTTTTGATAATAATATTGTCCAAATAATTTTTGTCCAATGCCACCTCTTTACAGGTGCCTCTGTCAGGCCGTGTCCTTGCCTATATTTGCAATTATTTTTTAATTTCCAAAGGCTGAAGTCTACAGTTCATCTTCTCTGAAGTTCTATGAAATGTTGGAAGTGTTAATTATTTATCGTTTTACTTGGATCATGTGTGTTAAAATCATGTAGCTTAACTGCATTTGTGTTTTTAGTACGAGTTGGATGGAAGCTTGCTGTATGGATATAACGGCTCCCATCTGTTTTGGAATAAATTAGTTGTCATAGTGTCTTTACAAGGTGAACACTTGTCATAGACATCCTTCTGTTCTGCCTTGATTATATTTCTGACTTGACCACTTCAGTTTTCAGAGAACTTGAAAATTGCTGAGGAATGACCTTACAAACTCCATTATTAATCTCACGTACTTAAAGGAATGGATTTCACAGAAAACATTCAGCACTTTGCTCATAATGAGCTGAGGCAAGGAACATACGTGTTCCTACTTTCTTACCTTCCTCCTTTGGCTTGTATTTTGATAGAAAGGGATAAAGTCTTGTAAAAGCAGATGAGCCAGGTTTTTGCACCAAGTGAAATACTGATAAAATTGCTCTCAAGTCCACATATATATTCTCTTCTTCTGGGCAATTTGATGTCTGCTCTTAATATTTGTGTACACATTGGGTCTAGTATGAATTCCTTTATGAGAACAGGCTCTGAGAAGAAGCAGTGATTGCTGGGAATGTGGGAAAGGTAAAGCAGATACCAAACAGCTGCCGTTGAAAGGAACCAATACCATGCAGAAGACACCTTCAGTGCAAAGGGTACTCTTAACAGTATTTCAGTGAGCCTAGGAAAAACCCTGGCTGCCATCAGTAAGTAACTGGATGCAGGAGGCTGGGTGACCAAAGTGAATCGTTACAGAAGGACAGGACCAAACGTTTTCCAGCAGCCTGGGTGAATGATAGCTCTTCCAAGACATAAACTTGCCCTTTTTCACCCTTTAAAATGACCTTAAATCAGTGGCAGTGGGCCTAAGTGAAACAATTGTGATCTGATGAGTTTTTTTTTCTCTAATCCCTCTGAAATCTGCCCCTGCTTTCAAAACAGGAAAACTGAAGCTATGTTATTCTTCCTTTCTGTTCTGCACCTTTCACTGCTGCCACTCTGTGAAACTAGAAATGTTATGAGTGATAGAATTCCCTCCCACCCTCACAAATTTATCTGTACCTTGTGAACTGATTATCTGGAAAAAAAGGGGGAAAAAAAAAAAAGATATTTAGAAGTCCTTCAGAAATGTTTTGGTCATTTGAGAGTAGAAAAGACCAAGATGTGGGATATGATTACAAAAGAACATTCAATTAAATTGTACAGCAATAAATTAAGATACGTGATCAAGCAGCATGGGATCAAATACAGTTCAGTGTTGATAAAGTGGTACTCACTGAGGAAAAACCACTTGATTAACTCCTCATTGCTGCCTGATTTTGAATTAGCTGAATGCACTAATGACATTTTCTTTTTTTAGGCACCTCACTGTATATCCTTGCATGCTAATTAGTGAAAGCTTCTGTATAATGTGGATGGATGCAAAACAAATAAATGTTAGCATCTATGAGGAACAGGCCTGTAAAAATAATACTAAAATGTTAATCCAGTATAGAAATGAGTCATGTGTCAAGCAGCAGCTTTGTGGCTGATATATTCTGGTTGCACTGCTTTCACAAGGATGCAGCTAAAATGGGGAGACTTTCAGACTGTTGAAGTGGAATTTTAAACAAAAGAATAAAAATAGTAATAGTTTACTTTTCAAGATTAAATCTCTGAAAGTAGGCAGTGGTGGAAGTATACACTGGCACAATGTAGACTGAATAAAAAACTTGTCCATGGTTAACTTTTCTTAAGGTACAATGATAAAGGGATATTCAACCATATTATATGGCAACAAAGTAAAAACTGCACTCAATTTTTTTCTCCTGCAGTGCAGTATTAATCTGTGAAATGATGTCAGTTATCATTTAGGGCATAAGCTTGTTAGGATTAAATTAAAGAATTAAATCAGTATATCTACCAAGATTTATCAGTATAAATCTACCAAGAACACCCACAGCGTCATTAGATGCAATTAAACTAAAATCTAGGAGGCATATACATTTTCATACTTCATTGCATCAGGCACCTAGGAAATTACAGAGGTTAAGAATAAATTATTTTTATGTTATTCTCATGTAGGATTTCAGCCTTTCAGACTGAAAAAAAAGAAACCCCTGACTGTTAACTCTGGAATTTTTGAATGAGTGTCTGGGGGAGACTAAGCTGTTCAACCAGTTTTAATGAGAACTTTGCACCACTTGAGTTTTAAAGCTGATGTTTCAGATGAAAAATCTGTGCAGAATCCTGCATAATTCAGAAGTAGAACTTGCCATGTGAATTGCATGATCAGACTTTCTGATTTCTTTGGCATTCTTGGAGGAAAACCACAGTGTTTTTATAACTTGGTCTAGAAAAACCTGTGAGGTGCACCTCCTTACTTCTGGTAGGGAATGAGAGATTGGGATGAAAGAGTCGACAATAAGCTTTTCTCCAATGGCTGCTCGTATTCATTCTCTTGGGAGAAATAGTTATGCCCTTTTTCTTAGCATGACACTGGACTATTAGGAGCTTGGTTGTAAATTCTGTGACTAAGGAATACAAAGAGTGAAATTACTAGTTGATGTAGTTAGGGTGGATCAGTATTGGATACTACCAGGTGGTGGAGTCCTGTCACCTTGAAGGTACTTTGCAGGTGACCTAGTTAGCTGACATTAGATTTTCTCCATTTTATTGAAATACCTATCTTTGTATTACCTATCCATGTCTTTTTTGCCAATGGAACGTGGGTCAGTATTGCTTCTTTAACTTCCATTTATCTTGCTTTGCAGTAAGTAAATGTTAATGTCATATATATAGCAAAGAGCCTTATAATATTGGCAATATTTGCATTATTGTTACAGAAATTTTGTAGCAACCTTGACTTGGGGTTTTTTTAGGCACTACTAGCCTGAGGGTGGTGTCATCAGAACTGTCCATATTGTTTTGTCTGGAGAGTGTCACTTAGGATTGCTTCAATTAAACAGAACTTTCCCAGGGTACTCATTGATCCCTGTATAGGAATAATGTGGGTTTTGTGGATGGAAAGTAAAATGAAACTAATTTTAGGTGTGGTATTTTCTCAGACTTTCCTAGTCTCCCATTTGTTTTAGAAAATGCTTTATCATGCCACCTCTTTAAAAAGGCAAGGATGGGGAAAAGGAATGTGGCTTCCATGCACATCCCTCAGTTGATTTTCACAAAAATATCTTTGGCTTCATTTGGAATGAAGCCCTTAAGACTTCTTCAAAAGCAGTGCTCCTAAATTAAAAACAGATGTGCCAATAGTGTGCATTTCTATTATGCTTTTGCTCTTTCACTCTTTTTGCCATCTACCCCTGTGCAGTTCAACAAAAATCATTTCCTTTGGGAAATACAATCTTTCTGACTCCTCTGAGGTTGTTTACACCATTTGTTAGGATCCTTCAGTAAGGCTGTTAAGTTTTTTGCTTGTTACCTTGCTTAATTGAATTTGTGTACCTTTATAAGAATTGAAGAGGCTGTTTCAGAATCACTTCTGTCTTTAACAGTTTTGTTCTGAATTCAGATATCCATTTTCTGGTGTACTTGCAGACGTGTCTTTATTTTCTTTATCCCTCCCCATCAGTAGTACTTTTCCCTTTCACACTCCAGTCCCACTCTCATATTTCACTTTTGCTCAAAATTTTCCAGTAAATTGGGTGTGTTCTAAATATTGCAGCCATTTCACTTAGGTTTGTTTGAGAATCTTCCCATACCATTGGTATGACTATAGTCCATGACCCAGTTATCTCAGGCCTTGGCAAATTGCGTATTTTAACTTCTTGGCTTCTCATGATCTTTTGTCTCCCTACTATTATCTTTCACATAAAGTCTTCATTTCTTGCAGTCTGATATAATTCCTGGAATCCTTTTCCTGGTTTCTGATCTCTGTCTGCATCACATATCTTCCCCTTTCAAGAATTAATGTAACAGTGCCTCTCTCTCAACTACATCTTTCTTCCCATCTCCCTGTCTCATGCCAAGTGTTCTGCCAGCACGGTGTGCTGTGCCATTTTCCAGTTTCTTCCAAAGCTTAACTCATATCTTCCTTCACAACAGCTGAAGTTCTTAGGCATTAATCAACTCATAGTCTTATGATTGCATCTTCATATTTTTCCGCAGTCTTCCAACACTGATTTGTTTTAAATTAGGTTAGCAGTCATTTTTGAAGACAAAACTTTTGAGGGTGATAACTTTTTGAAGTAATTTTTCCCCTAATCCTTTTCTCTTTACAGAAACTCCCTGTTGAAAGGGGTTGAAAAGATAACTCAACACTTAGAAAGGCAAAGGCTTCTTCATTCCTGTGAAGAGAAGGAGAACTAGGTTAGAGAGACTTGGCTTGATTTGTTATCATCTGCCCTGAGACTTGAGTTGGTTGTAAAACACACTGCTTATTGATCTAGCTAGGTAACCATGCTGTAGCCTTGTGCTCACTATAGTTTAGCAAACCTCTCTAGTGTTCCTGTTCTCTAGCAATATTTCTTTTGCTTGAGTTTGAAAAACTCAAATATTTTGAAATTAATAGATGCTAGTTACAGATACTTGACACTAGTTTGTTCTAACAGTGTTTTATCTCCTGACATTTGATATATCTGCTTTTGAATAACTTTTCAAAATTAAGGCATACAATTTCACAATGATATTTTTAGCAGAAACTTTTATTTATGTACAGAGCAAATCAACAGTACAATGCTTTCTAAATCTTCACCAAACTTTTCTATTATACATTTTCATACTTACATGATGAATTCTTTATGTAAAATAGTCTTTCTTATCTCTGCACCAGGGAAAACTACTAATAGCTCAGACTACCTCTAAATTAGAATCAGTAAATAAATATTTTATGAAAGAAGTAGGTGGTTACTGCTGCAGCAGGCCTGCTAGTTGAACAAATCTGAACAGCAGTATGCTAGATAAAATGAGAAATCTTGCTTTTCATTACCTGTGTTAAAGCAAGTACCTCAAGCACAATTCACTGCTTGCTTGAATATTCTGTTTCACATTTATTTGTTTGCCTTTTAAAATACTCGTCAGATGAGCTAGAATTCTGTCAAAGTTTTATGATTCCTGTTTCTAGTGGTAAATTATGTAGATAGTGTGGCTTTAACTCATGTTTGATTAGATGCTGTATGTTTTTAAATTAATTTCTCTCTCTAAGCTCTTTGCAAGGAATAGTAACCCATTGCAGAGAGGTTACAGTGCTATGGACTCTGCCTGTTCTGCCTTAATGATACAAGGGAATAGTTGAGCAAAAATAAATGAGGTACTTTTGGTGGGTAAAAATATGAGCTGACTGTCAGTGTGAAATTGGTTCTAGGAACAGTTAGCAAGCAGTAATAGGGCACACTTGAGTAATTGAATTTGCATAACAAGGCTTGCTGAAGAGATCTGACAGGCCCAGAGATTTGTCTGGCTGGAGATCTCCAGATGGACGTGACCACACAGCAGCTGGGTGGCACGTTTCTCAGCATGGTCAGCAACACCCAGACTGTCAGCTGGCCTCTGCAATTGCAAAGCTCTGGCAGGCCAGCTGGTGGCTTCTGACAGCCAGTGGCCCCGTTAGAGAATCTTTTCATTCTGCCTGTCAGGGTACAGGACCTGCAGGGACCGGTGGTAAGATGTAACAAGTCACCGGTGTGGGTTGTTAAGATGCTTCAGAAACCTGCTTCTGTTAAATAGCTGCTGCTTTACCACTGTGAGTGAACCTTCTGAAAGCTTTTTCCATCCTTTAACAAGGACAGGACTAACCTGTTCTCCAGCATTTTGTTTGGAAATCTATCACTTCGTGTTAGTTTCTACTTATTTAGTTTCAGTACCAATATTACTGCATCTGACCATGCATGCCCAGTGACAGAAATGCATTTTTATGTGCTTGGCACTTTTGTAAGGCGAAATACTGGTGCTTTTCCCCCCTCTATTCCTTCAATGGGCACTAATGTTTCTATATTCCAGATTTAGCATGTTCAGTTAAGCAGAGCTGTTTATGGAAATATACTGTAAAGGAACATGTTAGTAACAGTTGAGGCAATGAGTGTATTACTCAGGTAGTGTGCAGAAGTGTTCTATATAGGTTGGAAAAGAATATGCATAAAACTAGAAATCTCTTCTTCCCTCAGCCTCTAAGAAAGTGATGTAAAAAATCAGGTCTATCCCTCTTTTGTTCCAGGTTGCTTGGTCCTAACATCCTTGAGCCACAGCCACTAAGGATTAAGCTGTTGTATTTCAACTCTGTACCCTCTTCCAAACTTGGAAATGTTCCTGTTCGCCAGGAGTTTAGCATCCAGATCATTCCACTCCCAAAACAGTGATAAAACTACTACTGGGAATTACATACTCTTGCGCACTTCTTATTTCTGTCCTTATTGATGCTACTTTTCCCTGTTTACTAGGTGACATAGTCAACAAAAGTAAGTGCCTGCTGTCTAACTTACAGGCTATTGATTTGGGCAGTTTCTTTTCTGATGTATGCCAGCTCCCACAGACTGAGGGAACTACAAGCAGGTTTTTTATTGGAGGTGGTATCCCTAGCCATTCTGATTTCTTGAGGATTGTCTTGCCTCACTGAGTTTATTTTACTTTCTTTTGGGAAGGCTGGAGAGAGACCTGTTTTCTATTGTTCTTCAGCAGTTAGTGTCTGGATTGTTCCTATGGTGTAGTCATCAGTAGAGTTCTGTCAAATCAGTAGCCCTAACTTTTACCTGTTTTCTGAAAAATTCTGTTTCAAAGTTGAACATCACTCTCTTCCTCTTTTGTTCTCTATCTGGAAAGTAGCACTCAGCCTTTGTAAACCTGACCAGTTGATTCCACCACCAGGTTTTCTTTCTTCCTCACTTGATTAGTCTTGTCACTTACAATTATGACTTATCACAACCTTTATGTAGTCCTACCTTCCACTTCTGAAAGCTTAGGTACTTTAACAGCCATGCCTTATTCTACTATAGCCATGCTCTATTACCACTTTCAGGTCAGGGCAACCTGGCTGTAGGCTGGTCTCTACTCCCTTTGTAATTTGAAAGTAGCCCATAGACCCTTATGAGACTTCTCTAATTAAATGAGTCCACGTCTGCAGGTAGGCTGGGATTCCCTGCCTGCACTGCTGCACCCTAACTTTAGTCACGCTGCAGTCCTTTTTTGATGAAGGAGGATGTTGTGCCCAAATGATAGCAGCAAAGGCATTCTTGTGTGCAGAGGATTCTGTATTGGTGAGAGTAGTGCAAAACAGCCTCTTGAAGCATCCCATTTATCCAGTCCATGAACATGCTCTAACACACTAGTTCAGTGCTGGGTTCCTACTCCATTTCTGTGCAAGCTGGCTTGAATTTGCTGCCTGAACTACTGCAACCTGGATTTAACAGGTTGGTGGTCCTCTGGCACTGCCTAGAATCAGCTGTCTAATGTCCTAATGTGATTTATCTCTTTAATGCATCTTGTTCTGTTGCAAGATGCATGAGTTCCCTTTTTTCTTAAGAAGATACAAATTAGACTCTAAAAATAAGACCAAAAACTTCAGAATTTGAAGGGATATATGGGTTTCTTTTTATCAAGAGTATTTTGATACCATCTCAAAGACAGTCAGGAAGGGCTTTTCTCTTTTAAAAGAACTCCATGTGGATGGAGAATGAATGAGAGAAATTGTCAAAATAAAGACTGCTTTGATTGTTTCATAAGCTTTAGACATTTGTACTTGGTTTTTTTCTTACTGACTGCAATAGATGCTCAGCATGCAATAAGTAATTTACAGGAAGTTTCACTTTGAAAGGAGTGGAATAATGCCATTAAACCTTTTAATTAATTTTTTTATATCTATTCATCAAAGAAGACTGAAATAACAAGTTATAAATTTTGTTGAGTCCTGTGGTGCTGCAGCATAAAACTTACAGGCTGTGACTTGTAGCATGAGAACCTCAAAGCATTTCTGTTCAAACAGCAATGATCACTAAGCAAATCACTACTTTGGGACCATCAGGTTAAAAAAATAGGCATGTAGAGGACATACTCGACAAAACTGTCTTCCCTCACCAGCCTGAATTTTTGATACGTACATTGTTTCTGGGTGAGGAAGTATTTTAAGTCTGATATGTATATAATCCCTCTAAGTCCATATGCTAAAGACGCAGAAACCTTTTGAGTGCACTTTTATCTGATTCTGGAAATTTCCTTATTAGGACATTAACCTGGAATTTCAACTGGTTTTGCATGAAGTACCATTGACCAACCAACCTCTCCTGGCGCAACAGTGCAAATCTCTATAATCAAAATACTGAACAGTTACCTCAAGAAGGAAGGCCTGGCAATTTTTGGAAATGCCTACATATTCATCTTACTGTGTCCTATGTTGAGTTCTAGCTAACCCTTGACACGAGATAGAAAATAACGTTTTAAAAAGTAAGTGTGAATCTTTGCTTCCTGTAGGTGATTCTGATCCCTTTCCTTTCTTTGTGTGTATGCATTTTGCACAAAGAAAAGGAGGAGTTATACTTTGTATAAATATATGGAGGCTGCACAGAGATAGGAATGTAGTCTGGAAACCTGTACTTTACACACAGCAAAAGGAACTGTTGAAATACCAAAGTGCACCTTATATGTTTAGCCAAAAGTGATTAAGGGGCTGGTATTTCAAACACTGTAGCAGGTATGATTAACTTCCCTGATAAGATCGTAATATTAGGCTGTGTTTAGCAGATCTGATTACTGTCTGTGTATAGTCTGTGCTAATTTGAGTAATTTCTGGTGTGGATGCTTTACTTTTGTGCCAGTTGCTCAGAAGCTGGTTCAGCCATTTAATTTTTTATGTAATTTCAAATTTTAAATTCAAATTTAGGGCAGTAATTTATTTAAGACTGTAGAGAATGAAATAAACAGCTCTTCTCTCTTCCTTCTTTCCCTCACTCTTGAGGAAAAGGGAGATGCAGGTGTCTTCAAAACCTCTTTTTTGAGGTTTCTCAGTACAGAGAGCACAGATTGGCTTCCTGCTGAGTCTCTGGATATGTAGCCAAAAAAGTTTCTATCAAGTACTGACCTGGTAATATTTCTGTATTTTCCCTACTCAAGCCCCCACTGAACTGTAGTTTGTCTATAAATAAGGGATACAGCAGGAGCCAGGCCATATACTTCATGTACATGATTCCCCTGTTAATGTAAGAGTGTTTAAGAGTGTTAGAATTAACTCTGTGTTCAGAAATAAATTGCTGTAGTTCACTTATCATTCCCAGTTTCCTCATCATTCTTTTTGATTGAGAGCCCAAATCTCTGATTGGGCTACATTTGGGGACAAAAAATAAGAATGTTTCCTAATCGTGTAAGACCAGAGTAAGCACAGAAAGACTGCAGGATAACCTCTTAAAAACCTCATTTTCTGTGTTTATATCAGGCAAGTGCTGTTCTTTCTTCGTCTACATTCCTGTGTACTTAAAAAGCTAATTTGAAACAGTAATGTTATCTCCCTATGAAGGCAAACGTATTTTTTTCTTCTCATTTAAGAGCTTTTAAAAGCATACTTAAAATTATTCTAGCCACTGTTTTCTCTTTGCTAACATTTCGGAATGATCTTGAATATTTTATAGATAGCTATAAACCAAGTACAAAATATGCCAAATTACATCGTTTATTCCAGGTTCTTGCTTCCTTGTTATTTTTTTGTGACTGAGGAGGAAAAAGACAGTCCAAGTCTACTGAAGCAGTTACACGCATTCCAAAGTATTATAGAGATACTTGAAAATGGGAATGTTTGAGCTGTTCTCTGACTTGTTTCTTTGGCATTAACAATAATTGCATCTCTTCAGTGCATGTGATTTATTGCATTTCTAATGCAGGCTGATTTTTCTAAATCAAAAATTTTGAAAATAGAAAATAAATGTGGCTCAAGATGAGAAAATTGTTTACTCTCGAAGATGGCTGTTTCTTTCCTTCCAGTACACAAATCATGTAGGTTCTGTACTTCATTTCTGGTCCTTCCTTTCAGCTGTATTCCTAGACAGGGTGCAGTTTTGTCCTCCATCCTTGTCTCTCCACCTTTCAAACCCTATTTATATCTTTCCTTGATTACTTACATGCAGTTCCACTCTAGTGTTGGTATCTGCAATTTTACTGAGTTTATTTACATTTACAGTGCTTGAGTTGCAAATAACATAAATCATATTTTGGTTGTTTTGTTCTCGTATATGACCCTCTTATGTAATAAGGAAGAGTAGAAAGCAAACAAAATAACACAGCAGGTAAATAAAATTAACTGAACTACAGAAAGTTTAGAAAATTGCATTTATTTGGTTGTCACCTGCCTGCCTGTAGGCAAGAATGGCAGGTCCCTTTTCTCTCAAGGTTCATCAGTTCCGTCTTCCGTATTGTGGTAACCTAAACTACCACCACCTTCAAGGTCTTCCTAAGATGGTTTAGGAATCTGTCTGTCCAACATAGGAATTCTCTTACTTAATACATTTTAACTGTTACTTAATACATGTTGTATCTTCAACACCGTGTTTGTATGCAAAATCTGCCATTTGTGAGATTGTAATGTCTACCCAATACAGTCAGGACTATGACGAGTTGTTACCTTAGGCTGGATGGAGTTCTCTATTGCTGGACTTCACCTATGTTTGGATAGGGGAAGAACAAGTCCCCACTCCCTTGTTCCTCTTTTTTTCCAGGAGGTGGAAGTGGTGAAATGAGGTTTATTTGAGTAGAACAAAAATTACTATGGTGAACAGAGTCTCTTAAAAGGATTTGTAGTGTGAGTGGGCAATGAGGAATCATAAAGGCAAAGCAGCTTTGGATAGCGTAAGAGACTCACTGGTGAGCTAATGTGCAAGAGTAAGATGAGACCATGATTATGAAAGTGGTCATCAGTTACAGATAATGGAAAAGGTTTGGGGCATCCTAGCAGACAGGTGTACAGTTTTGTGCTTGATGAAGACGTAAATAGAGCCTCTCTGTGTTAATGCTTCTTATTACTAGATCTACTGCTTTCAAGAGTGAGCTCACCATGGCTGTGCTACTATATGACAAACCCCTTTCCCTCTGTAAGTTCAGAGGAGGGGTGCAAAGAGGTTTTAAGCTGCTGTCAGATACTGTTAACCTTTCTGACACACTGCAGCTTGCAGTATTTGCAGCTACATAGGAGAGCCTTTGCAAAAAAGCCAACGCTTATTAGTTAACTAGAATACAAGAACTGTTTGGTTTCTGAATGGAAAAGCAAAGCTTAAACATATGTCTGTGCTGGCAGCATGAATTACTTTCCTGCGTAAGTATCCAGAATTCTTTTATTCCTTCTTTACGTTTCCAGCAGAGCTCTGAACTGGGAATTCAGGCATTAGGGTTCATGTGTTGTCCAAGTTTTAGTCAAGTCAGTTTGACATGTTCTTTCCTTGGCTGCCAGTGGTTGTAAGTCAGTACTTTGAGTGATCATTCTTGTCTCACCCACAGTTATTCCATTCATATGTGGGCAGTTTTGGGGATTTCACTCAGCTCTTTTCCAGTCACTTGTCCTGAAAATCCTTTAACCCTTTCAGTACCAACTGACAACGATGCAAAGTGAAGAGTGAAACCATTGTGGTTTTCATTTTAAAAGTAACTGCAGCATTCTTCGCCTATTTTGCAGTACTGTGTTCGCAGTAAACCCTAGTAGTCACTATGCTTGTGCCAGTTAATACAACTTGACAGGTAAATGCTGTGTAGTTCTACCAGCTTTAGTCTGCTTTATTCATATACCCTGATGTGCAGGATCCTCAAAAGCTGCCTTTGAAGTTCTTTGGGTTTTATAAGATTACTAGCCAGGTTAAATTAAAAGATATGGCAAAGATATAGCAGAATAACTCATTGTTATTAGTAAATGGTGGGGTTTTTTCTTGTTTTCATCATTTATTCTCCACAGACAACAGATAAAATTATAAAAATTGTGTTGAGTGGGGCTATATCATAAAGAATTACAGAAGGAAAAACCTTCACAGTAAATGTAATAAAATGAGGAGCATTGCCCATATATTCATGAAGATAACTGGCACAAGTTTCTAATCTTCTTGAAATGTATTGGTCTTACTAAGCTAAGGTATCTTTCTACTATGAGCTGTGCAACATCACTCATACAAACTGTTTCCTACTTACAAATCTGTATTTTTATTGCTTCATTGACCTTAGAAAAGCAAGAACAATTTCTGATCATTTCCTGATACGAATTGACAGTAGCAAGGCTTACACTAGCATGTTCTAATTGTTTTTTCTTATTTGTATCAACCTGGGGTTTGTATTTGGACAGCCATTTTGAAATGTTTCACTGTACATCAAAATAATGGGTCCTAATGGATTGCTTCCTGCTTGACTAGACAGAAGTACATTTTATTTTACTTCAAATTGTGCCATAGCAAGTTAAAAAGAAACAGCAGAGCAAAATAAAGTGGATAGTCTGTTAATGGCTCTGCTTGATCAGGTATTTATATTCTGTGTATGGTTTTATTATATATTAAATTCTGACAATAAGGTAGCTTTTCCTCTCAGAGGTCAGTAGTGTTCAGATTAATCAGGCTGACATTTCATGCCGGTGGGTCATGAACTGTTGATAATAGCATTAAATGGTGATTCACTTGCTGCGGGGAGCACAGCTCATTATCCAGTCACTATATTAAATCATCGCCACAAACAGCTAGAATCCTGTGTGAGTGCATGCACGCGTCTGCACACACAGACCTGAAAATCAGGGTGGGGATCTCTATCCTGTAGCTGTACATTTCTCTGTTTGTAGCAATTGTTAAAGTCGTTTCCACAATACAGGGATGGTGGACTTCTCCCTGTTTGGGAGACTGGTACAGTTCTCTCTGCGAAATCTGTTTATTATGAAACAGGACTATGTGGTTTATTTTCTAGCCCCTCTCTGATAAAGGGACATTATCTTTGCAGTCAGTTCCATGTTATACAAAAGCAAAGAAAAATACATGCACATCGTTCCTACAGTGTTAGCGCTGAAAAAGAAAAGACACAAAATGAAAAGAACTGAAGTCTAAATTGCTTGTATTCATTGAGTATGGATTTTTATTTAATACTGTGTTTCTGGGGCTTGTATATTAGTTTCAGATGTGCTACTTCCTGTTAAAAGCATTCATACTTAGAAAAAAGAAAAAAATCACTCTCCAGTGTAAGAAAACCCATATCTGTCATAATGGAAAATTTTAAAATAGAAGATTGTCAAAATGGCTTAACAGTCGATTAATTCTGTTGAATGAGGGTAAATTCCAGTCTCCTCTTAAAAGATTTTGCAGTTAAATGCAAGTCTTAATTTAATTTAAGTTGCGTATTTAAAAAAATGGAAGTTGGGTTAATAGCATTTCGAAGTATGTGTTTAGCAATTAATATGAAATGTTGGGCTTTTTTCTCCTACCTGGAGCAGAGAATTAGGGATTTTTCTCCCTCCCTATTTCTTCTAGTGGCTGTTGTTCAAAGGCAGTACTTAGAGGTACTTCACTTTAAGGCAGGAAGGCTTACTTAAACTGAGCTTCTCAAGGTCTGTGTAACTAACACTGGAAAAGCGATTTTGGTTTTAATAGGTTATATATTTTTTCTTCAAGAAAATGTTTAATCAGTATATAAATATTAATTAGCATGAGAACCATAGTAACTTCAGTGTTAATTCTGAAACTGAGAAGTTGAGGAGGTTTTCACATATATGTACATTTTGATACTTTTATGCAAATGGTTTACTAAAAGGGAAACCTTTTTCTGAAGCAATTAGCACACTGTATACTTTAAGAGAAGTAAATTAAAAAAAGAATTGTGAAGGGAAGCATTTTATATTCCTCAAATAGTCTTTTTTTTCTTTTTCTTTTATTTTAATGTTAAATAGCAGCTGGAACTGCCAAGAGAAACAAGTTAACGTGAAAAAACCGTAGGCCACTAGAGGTCACTGTTTGGTAATCAACTTCTAATGAACCAGAACTGTCAGGAAGGCCAATAAATTACACTGTGGATTTTTCTAATTATGAATTCCTATTTAATCATTCAATGACAAGTTAACTGTGGCAGCGGTTCTATGTACTTTGCATACACAGTTATGTTAATGTACTATTATATTTCTTAGGATGGAGGTCCTCCATCATTAGAGCAGTTCATTAACAAAGACTCTCTTATCTAATCATAATTACTGATTATGAGAAATAATTAACTTTGTTACCCTCTTGATTCTGTTCATAGCCAAAATGCAGCCTTTTTCTTTCTTTCTTTCTTTCTTTTTTTTTTTTTAATGGAAGACCAGGGCATGTACTGACTTTTGATACTTTACTTTAAAGAAAAGAGGTTGGTTTGGTTTTGTGCAAAATTGCTTTAGTTGTAGTGTTGGAATAGTTACAGGTAGTGGGAAAAAAAAGAGATTCGCGTGTTATTTTATAGTGGGTCTCCTTAAGTTGTCGTTCAGTCCAGTTGAATGTTAAAATATGTTTTGTTTCATGAAATTGCAGCATTTGGAGTATGTAAAGATTTGCAAATTTAAACCATATGATTGCATATTTGCTCATCCTGAAACAGTAAAAGTAATTAGTAATAATGGTATCTCTTTTTTAAAATATTTCTGTACTAAACTTAGAATTAGTTCATACATAAACAAGGGTGATCTTTAATTAAATTACAAGGGTTTGAACTCATTGGATAAGTGACATCAAGTACATTTGAGAACACTGAAGAGTACATTGCATTTTAGGGTGGAGGGCAATGCTAAATCTAGTTCTCTGAAAGAGATGTACTATTTGTTTTGCAGGGGAGTAATAATAGAATTGTGCACAGAGTATCCCTAAACAGGAAATAGAGCTAGGAAAGGCCTTATAATGAAGGGATTCCTTAAATGGAAGCTCTGTATCTTTCCAATTTAGGCTGCTTTCCTAGCAGTTGTCATCTTGCACTATTATACTGCTTTGCCTTTTCAGTGCCAAATAAAAGCTTTGAGAATTAACTCTGAATATGCTGAAGTTGGGCAGCAGAAAATGCTTTGTTACATTGGGGATATAGAGTTAGGTGTGCTTAAAAATAAGCATAAATTTTAAAGGAGAAGCTGTGTGGGCTGTTCACTGTATCCGAGGACACGATTCAGTGCCAAAATGCTTGCAGAAAGTACAGATGTATCTGAAGCAATGCACTCTACTCTGATGGTGGTTCAGGCTGTGAAAAGAATCATTGGTTTCATACCACTGATTACACTTTAAGGGACAAGGTTCTAAAGTTTGTTCAGAAATGTTCGATTCAGTCTTCCATCCTATTTAAGTATTTC
Source organism: Psilopsiagon aymara (assembly GCA_024733675.1). NCBI lineage: Eukaryota > Metazoa > Chordata > Aves > Psittaciformes > Psittacidae > Psilopsiagon > Psilopsiagon aymara. The sequence goes on along the minus strand of JANRGW010051368.1, from coordinate 27,520 downwards.
TTTCCCGTTTCAGTTGGTAGAGCGGTATCAGTTGTCCTGTCATAGACTGTACCCAAAAGAGGTAAAAGCAAAATTCACAGCCGAGCAGCTCTCCAGCAGAAAATCCTGGAGGTGTATTTATTTTGAAATTATGAGCCTGACACTTTTTTCTGGGTGTACATTGCCATTTTATTTTAAAATTTTGTTAGATTCCGCGTATTAAATATTGGATACTGTTTTAATGTTGTGACTGTGAATTTGCCCCGACTGTTTGTGATTTGCATGTGGCATTGCTGCATCTTCATCTCTTTAATAAACCAGAAATTCTTAGGAATAGGTATGCTATGCTATTCCACTCCATTTTAATGTTTTTTTGCTTTATTTTTCTGTGTTTACAATGCTTTATGTTCTTATATAACAGGAAAGGAGTAATGAATGCATCAATAGAAATTTACCTGCTTTAAACTTCTGCAGCTGGCTTTCTAAGAAGCAAACCTTTTATTAAGGAGAACACTTGAACCCATTGCTACCGAGGAATGCAGTTAAATGCGTACCTTAAGTAAATGTTTGATAATTTTTTTAGCAATGTGCTTAATGCCTTCATTATTCAGCAAAAAAAAAACATGCTGAAGTGTTTTGATGCTTTGTGGGGCCTATATGATGGGAGCATGGTAAAGAAAGTCTCAAAGGATTGAAGTATTTCGAGTATTTTGTTTTTGTAAAAGAGGATTAATGTCTTGTTACAGTTGCACTAATACTAGAGAAATATGTAACCAATAATATTAAATTCCTGGTTTATTTTTCCTTCAAAGATTCTTGGGTTTCTGTTATAATAAAAGGGTCTCAGCTATTAATCTGTTCCACAATGTTGTGTAAACAAACTTGCATTTTGCTGTGGAGTTAAGGTAGAATGCATAAGTATTTCATCTGTTCCTGATAGAGACATTCAAGTCCAACTAGCAGAATCTGCAAACAGGGTGGTGTATGCCTAACTGCTTTTTGTAATATACAGAGCTCAGCAGGGTTGACCACACCTCTGGTTTTGTTGGTCCTGATTTTGTCTGTATGTTGCTCAGTCAAAATGGATGAGATGAAAAGCCGTTATGGCAAGGTGGACTGCTGATTGTATTTGTGGCTTTTGCTATCCCACACTAAAATTAAGCTTTCAGGTTTGATGTTGTTTGTTTTGGTATTGTCTGTGGATTCTACTTAGAGCAGATAGAATAGCTCTTGTGGGATTTTGCCTTCTCTGTTTCTAAGGGGACATAATAAATGTTCAACATTTTGAGTTTTTCCTCCTGTAGTCCCATAGCAGTCTTATTTTCCGGTTGCTCATCTTCTGCATAGAGTAGCAGCGTCTGAAGAAAGTGGGTTGTGATGACCTCTGTGGGCATTAAATGTGCAGCTCTCTCACCTTTCTAGTGCAGGCAAAAGTAATTCTTGGGTTTGTACTGTGTGATTGAGAGAAGTTTTATTTCTAGGACTTGAAGCCTCATCTGGGAAAGTGGGAATTGTGCTAGGGCCTGTCTGTCAAATTTCAGTTGTGCGGAGGGTTAATGCTGGCCTGCATAGCTAAGAAGCTGTGCATGTGTTCATGTTTTATTTTTGGACTTCCCTTAAAATACTAGAAATACAAATGGTAGTGCTGGGCAAGAAGACAGTATGTTATTTTCTTGTTTCTCTTGTATTTGATATTTCTTTTGTATTTGATACTATGCTTACTCAGAACCTAGCAAGGGTTAACCAGATAGCTTTGTGCCATGTGCTTTACATTTGGGCTGTCCTGAAGGCTGCTTTGAAACTTTGGTGTCTTGGATATATGAAATGTACTGCTCCCGTTCTTCACTGGCTGTCCAGCCTTCTTGCTAAGATTCAGATGAAAAATGAAATACTTGTTTTGAGCTGTGCTGAGCTCTGTGCAGTTAGTTTTGGTGACCACAAGTCTAGATGCTTGCAGTTGTTGTTGTTAAATTTTAATATTTCTGTAGGAGTCTGCAGCCCCAAGTCAGATTTAAGCCATATATCTAAGTATTAGAGGTAGGTAAAGGAGTAGCTAAATCTGGTACTCCAGCAAAACCACCTAAGGGCTTTTTCTGTTGTCTGGGGCTTTGCAGTGGAGTATGGATTAAAGGGGGGAATAGGAAAGATGTCTGGCATGAACTACTATTTTTAAATGGTTTTGATAGAGTGTTTTGGGTATTAAAAATAAGCAAATAATTTGATCAGTCGTATTTCATTTGCTTTCTTATTGCAGTACTGTTAGCCTTTTTACTTGCTAACTTTTAAAGTGCTTTGATATTTCTCTTTGACAGTGACAAGAAATAAATGTAATGCTTTTAAAAAACCTGCTGCAGACAGAACAATCTCATCAGGCCTTTCAGCTTGTACTCAGTTGAAAAAGTTGAAAGTGTCTTCTCTGTGTATTTGCCTTCTGCAACTTATTTTCTTTGGCTAATCCTTTTGGAGGCATCAGTTGCTACTTAATACCATCTCGTAAAATTTTTCCTGGTCCATTCCGCTCATATAAAACTGCCTTAACAACAGCTTCTACTCAGTTTTTGAATGATTTATTGGGAAGGGCATAATCTTTTCTATGTTTTGGCATCCTTCTATAATACATCTAAATCTGATTGAAAATTTTTATTCTGATGTCCATGGCCAAGTTCAAATACTAATCCCCATGTAGTTCCACTCAGGACATCCTTTAAAAGCAGAAAGCTTCTCGTTAATATTTTGCCAATTTTGTTTAATCAGTTCTTTATCCTTCCTTCTACAGTGCTTTCAACCTCAAGTTCCTGATGATGTTTACATCATTTTTTCTGTGCCCAAAAGGGGTATCCTCTGCTACTGTAACACATGTATGTACCTATTGTTTATATACATGTATCCTCATGATTCATGTAAATCCCAAAGTATGTTCTCCTTGAGGCCCCTGAGGATCCTTGCATTTACAACACTACTCAGATTGGCGTGTGGGACTGGGGAGTTTAGTGCTGTCTTTTGTCTTCAGACCTAGCAAAATAGGGACCCACCATGACAGCAAGGGAAGTGCTAAAGAAACATTATTACAGCAGTTTCTGGCTGCACCTTCTACCTTCTTATTGTAGGAGGCAAAATCTGTTTAATTACTCCCTCTCATGCTGGGCTGCCCAGAACAGGTAGCATATTGTGCACTTCTCTTGCATCTTTCTTTCAGTCTCTGCTAGTGCTAGGAAAATAGCTGCATAGAGCATTAATGCTGATGCACACAGTCTGATCCACTCGTCTTCATTCTTGCCTCTGTGTGTGGGAGGGGGGAGTGGAGGAGGGGGAGGGAATTATTATTCTGCTGCTGACACAGGGAGAATGAGAGTGGCTTGATGCAACAGAAGATTATGTTCCCTGAGGATAAACAAACAGAAGGAGATAAATTAGGAGAGAGGATAATCCTGTTAATATGTGCATTCCTTAATTCTGATTCAGTTTTTCCAAACGTCCGATTTCATAGAGGTTAGAAATTTAATTAGTACCTGTAAACCATCTCTTAAAGTTTACCTTTTTGATTGTGGAGTACCACTCTGAGTTGGCATTTGAGATGCACAAATTTGCCCATAAATAGGAATTGTAGGTTGTGATATGAATATCATGCGAGTGAATAATCATGTGCACATCACCATCCTTTCCTCAATTAAAAAGAAATAAACTTTTCTTGTCTGGACTTTTTCACAATACTGTTCGTTAGGAAGTCAGAGCAGCTTATCCTTGCAGTCTTCTGTTGCTTTTTCAGCAGAAGCTGGGCCATTGTGATATTTATCTGAATTCAAACAAGGCTAATTAAAAGAGCTGCTGACAGTTGTTGTGATCTGACTTTGACTGGAGCTTGATGGTCATTATGGGTAAATAATGAACCAGGTCTGCAAATGTAGCAGCTGCCAACTTGGGATAGAAGAACAGATATTGCGTCCAATTTAAGGATCTATCGACCGCTTCCCTTCTCCCTGCAGATCTCCTTCATAGCAGAAAACTAATATTTTCTAGTGCTTTGTTTTGTGGTTTCAGCTATTTCTGATATGGTCTGTAATTTCCTCTTAAATATTTAACCTAGTCCATTATTAGCTTTCAGAGTTAACAACTTTTCCATTGGGTTTTCTTTACATTTTTATTTAGTTTTGTTTTGTGGGAGGGTTTTTTTTGCAGTTTGTCTTTATGTACAATGTAACTGCCTAAATAATGATGATAATGTGTATTTAATTTGCCTGTTGCAGCAGAATAAAAATCCACTAGGCTTTTTTCTTTGTTATAGCCATAATCTAACAAATTATGTAATTGGATTAAGCTGCAAAAGAGATGCTTCTGCTTCCTTAAGCAGGCTTTTGTCTGGAGTAATACTGAATGCTTGTTGAATAAATCTTCAAAGCACTGACCTGAACCTCCATTTCCATTTTTGTCGAAACGCCACTAGTTTATGAGGTACGGTGATGCAAAGCTCTATTTATCAGAAGAGAGAAACAGCAGTGACTTTCATTAAGGTGCACATCCAAGTATGTTGTCACTTCATCACAAGCTTTGTCTTGTCCCATTAGCAAGCAGGAACAGTACTTTAAAGTGAAAATGGCAAATTTTAATAATAGGTTAATTCAACTTTCTTCTAGAACCCCTGCCATTATAAATGCAGTACGGGCATTTAAAAACCACCACAGAATTTGATGAAAAACAAGAACTTGCACATCTAACCAGCATTTGCTCGGCTGCCATTAAAAAAAGGCAGCGTGCATTATGTAAAATGTACGAAGGTGCATGTGCATAGTGCATAATGCAGCAGAACTAGGGATCTTGCTGGGAAGAAATGATCCCAAGCGTGCCCCTAGAAGACAAGTCTTGCTTTGAGCTATAATGATGAAAAATTGCCCATTTATTTGTGTCTTTGCATTTCAGCAAAACCGAAACTTTGACTCGTTGTCTGTGGTGCCGCTGCAGGGGTTTTGTGCATGTATGTGTGCATCCACGGGTGTTTCTGTGCTTGCTCTGGAAAGGCCAGCGATACATTAACAGGGGGTTATGTTATGCTGGTTTATGTTAAACCAGATCACCCCCTAACATGTGCGGAGCCATTCATCTGTGTCACCAAAACCCAAGAGAACATCTGACATGGACTTTGAAACAGAAACAGTGATCACTTACAAATCAAACATGGCATGCTCTAAACCGATTGTGCACGGCAATCTTTTCGAGAAAGGACAACTAATTGAACATGATAAAGTGTAAAGTTAATTAACACCCTTAAATTTGTTGATTACTTTCACGGGATTATATTGTTCGTTGAGGAGCAGCTTTCCATCCCAGCTGTCGCCTTTTTAGCGAATGTCGCTGGTAAACAATAGAGACACCATAACAAGTCGTAAATGGTCCCTGTGACAGCAGCCCCTTGTGAGGTTGCATCTGTAGAAAATGATTAGAACAATTGCATTTTAAAGACGGCTCACATTGCAGTGGGGTCCCATAGGCCCTCTTCTTTATCTCCGCTGATGGCTGACTGGTTAAAACATTTAAGTTCTTTTGAGCAAATTAAGTGATTTACTGTGTTTTAGTTATAGAGCAGCAGAATAGCTTCATAGGTCTAGCTTTGATGCTGATTTTTGTAAAAGCCCACTGAGTGGTGGTGTGTTGTGGGAGGTTTTTCTGAGACTGTTCTGTTTACTTGTTTCTTGGAAATAGAATGAGGATGGCAGATGTTGTCTATGAAGCAAGTAGAAAAAATGGATACCCTATTAATATTTTATTAAAGAACTAGTATCCTCGCGATTGTTTTAAATGTATAGTATGATCTGCTTTTATTTCTAGGAGGGGTTTGTAGCTGATTTTGCCTATACATGCATTTGGTTGGTTTTGGATTTATACACATAACAAAATAGTAACATTTTCAATTAATCTTTCCTTGTGTATCTGGGTTTAACTTTTTCTGAGTTGCAAAAGACAAAGTATTTCACATGAGTTGTCAGGTACTTAATAAGAACTTCTCAGTCCTTAAAAACACGTGCACAAGCTACACAGATGCAAGCTCTCAAGTTCAACCTATCTGAAAGAAAGGAAACATGACAAGAACTTGCTTGTTTGAGGCAACTACAGTTGCTTAAACTGCATTTTTGCAAAAATATTGGAATAAAGGACTAGTGTTCCTTTGCACTTGCATAATAGGCAAATCCTATTAACTCTTAGGCTTGACATGTAAAACAGGAGAGAGGATTCAAACTCTAGCACCATTTTTCTTGTTTACTTTTTTATCCAGTTTAGGTCACAAAACAGGTTGTTAAAATGGCTCAGTAGAGTACATGTTGAATAGAAAAAGTACAGAATAGATGCTTTTTGTTCGTAAGCTCCTTGAAGTCATAGCCCTCATTTCCAGCCTTTGGAGTCTCTGAGGCAGCTGTGTTCATATTGTTTCAGTTTTTCTTCTCAACATTGCAGCAGGTTTCTTTTTATCTACAGGTGCAAAGTAGCTGTGGTTTCGGTATTTTGGCTCAGGGATACACTTGGGTGCTCTGTGTTTTTAGCAGCATAACTGTTTTCAGTATTAGTACTGCGATGGTGTTGTAATGAGTAGCCTTATAATGCCACTTCATTTTAACTCATTTGTACTCTGGTCTTCTTACGGAAACGTAATAAAGCTGAAACTGAAAACAGATACCTTCATGTAACATCTTTACACTAACATCTTTTCTCTAGCAAATTGTATTCTTAATAAACAAACTGAAAACAAGATGCTTTAATGATGTAGCTATGGAGGTAAGACTTTTAATCTGGAAACATGAGTGGCAAATTACAAGACTTTTTCCAACATGTTAAAAACTGTTTTAATAAGCACAGATAAGTGAGTATTTGAAGGGTAAGTTGGCTACTGAACTGTTTGGCCTGGAGGCTAAAGCCTGTTAGGTCACCTCTAAACTGTCCCAAGATAGCTGTGACCAGTTGCTGTTGTCATATGTGAGCTCTTAAGCCTCCATTTGCATTTTTGTCTAGTATTTTGAACTCAGTAACTGCTCTGCACCAGGTTCACTGAGCAATCCATTGGCAATCAAAGTGAAAGGCATATGGATTGGACTGTTCCTTGCCCCACAGGTAACTTGGCCAGATGCAATAGGATACTTTGAAGGGCAGTTCTTTATGTACCTCTTCTGATAAACTAATTTTTCAGATTTAGTCCAAAACTGTCTATATCTGAGTAGGAAATCCATCCCTAAGTATGTGTTCCATAGTGCAGTGCTAGTCTGTAACTTCTCACCATGCTTTTTCACAAATTAACTTTTTGCATGCCACCTCACTGGCTAGATCTCTTATAATATTTATCTGCAGACCTGTTCCTGAGAGTTTATATCCCTGGGAAAAATTCTGGTGGTGTTATGACCTTCTGACTTGGTGTATGACCTACTGAGCTGCTCTCTGGGATCTGCTCGTATGACCTCCTTAAAAGATTCTGCACACAGATGTGGGGGAGTCATCCTAGAGAGGCCACATATAGGACTGCAGCCATGGGCTCCAGCAGTCTTGCTTTGCAATGGAGGGAATCTTACACATGTTAATCACAAATACAGTTCCTCAGAAAATTATACCCTGACAATGAGAAGAGCCTTTTAGTATCTTAGAAAGAACAAATAGATTCTGAAGGACTTTTAACTGTAATCAACAGTGGTACATAAAGCACTGTCTTAGGTGGTAAAATGCCTTTAAAACAATCAAAATATGGAAAATAATCACTAGCTTTTTTAAGTTACATTAGCTGCTCTGTTTTCTGTATTTCTGTCTTTAGTGTTAGAAGCTGATAATACTTCACTGGCTTGGGTTGTTGGTATGGAATCTGTGATTGTGAAGTAAAGCCATATGTTGCCATCTCATGATTTTTTATTTCTATTTTTAGCTGAAGTTAGTTTTTGTACTCCTAGACTCCCTGCCAATTGTTGGGGGGTTTATTTTAATTGCCAGTGTTACAAATTTGCTGTGTTGCTTGTTTAATTCTGATGAAATAGCTGATAGTTGACAAGGATCCTGGATGAAAAAAATCACCAGGTTTTAAATTTAATTTAAATTTAAATTTAAAATTAATTTAATCAGGTTTTTGTTTTTTTTAAAGAGAATTTTCCAAGCCTTCTGCATTATACAACAAATTGTTCTTTTTTTTCTACTTAACTAATTTATTTTTTCTTCTTGAAATGTAAGCGTTTGAACAAGTGAGAGAGTGCAGCTGTCAGAAGATTAACCATCTGAAAACTATTGTCAGCATTAATTTTGCTCTAATAAATGACTCTCTGAAGCTATTTAGCAGTCTGTAATCTAGATACAAGCCTATTGACCTATGATGGATAGTACTGGATTTTGTTTGTAAGCTTTGACTTAAATTGTCTACTTAATTTGCTACAGGTCAGATCACAGGATTAGTGGTAAAGGCCATTATGTGGTTTGAATAAAAATAGCTAGAGGAATGGAATGAAAATAATTGTGTTTATTAATGTAGCAATCTTTGTGGTCATGTACATAGTAAACTAGTAGCCAACAAGATGACAATGAGCTATTTGTGTTAAGGTTTGCTCTTAGCTCAGTCCTGTGAGTTGCCTGGGGAGGAGTTGTTAAGTAAGATTAAGGATTGCCTACAAGTGGGTGTCTCAACCTGAGCAGGAAGAGCTTTACCACTCTAGATACTGCAGTGCCTCATAGACTGATATTTTTTGTAAAGCTGTGGGTCTGACCAAGTTCTTCGGGATGCTCCAGTTCTGTACTCACCAGTGCAAGAAAGATACAGATTTACTGGAGTGGGTCTGGCTAAGTGCTGTGATGATGATGAAGGAACTCAGCATCTTTCAGAAGAGGAGAGAGTGAGAAAGTTGAGACTGCATACCACAAAGAGAAGGTTATGGGGGGATCTTATCAATGTCTATAAAAACCTGATGAAAGAATGAAGAAGAGGAATCTGGACTTACTTCTGTAGTGCCCAGTGACAGGACAGGAGACAGTAGGCAAAAACTGAAACAGATGGTGATCTTAGGAAGTCCCTTCCAATCCCAGCAATCCTGCAATTCTGTGATTCTTGGTTGTAATATAGGTTGAGCAGCTACTTCATCAGTGGAAGCCTCTTTCCTCTACTCTGTTGCTTATTTTCTCATAATTGTAGGCTTGGTTTTGAGACCTTGATCTGTCAAATTTGTCTGAAATTATTCAGTGACTTCAAAAGATGGTGCATGTTGGAAAGCAGGATCAGGGAAATAGATGCATAACTGATACAGAAAGGGGCATTTGTAGACATAGAGCAGTTGCACAAAGACATTTGAAATTTTTACGGGAAAGCAAACAAAAATTCTTAAAATTCTTCACTGTGAGGAGCTGCAGTGTAACTGTCCTTGATCTCAGAAAAGAAGTCTAATGCCAACCACTTCATTCGTTTGCTGTGGTATAGCGCTTATCTAAGGCTTTAAATTGAGAGAAGCTCTGATTAGCTTTGCTGTGATCGCACACTGTATTCGAATCTTTTGTGCACAAACTTGATTGCCATGGTGGCTTAGTTGTAGACTTATAATTTTATCTTTCTGGTGTTTTATAGTGCATAATTCCATTTATTAATGGGAAACAAGGAAAACAGAAATGCCCTGTGTAAGTTACTCTAATGGAATAAGTTTCTGTTGTTTGAGGTTCAACTGTATTTTTTGTTCATTTTACAAATCTCTTCAACTAATAAACTTTTTAATAGTGCATTTTTATTTGTTCCTGCACAAAACCTAGCTCAGCGAAGGAAGTTCCAGTTACACTTTGGAAACTATTTCAGTTGAAACATTTCTTAATGTTTATTATGGTAGCTAGTTCGTGACAAAGAGTTGTGAACCACAACTGGAGAGCAGCCTTACTGTGGAAACAAAATTGTCTACCACATGGAGTAAAGACAGATTTTCACTTGGGCATTCTGTTTGTAAGAACATCGTACCTAGTTGAGCACATTTAATTTGAAAGCAGGTCTGTATATCCTAACAGGACAAAGTCTGGTGCATAGCACAGAAAATGTATAGTAGCTATGCTTCTTGACAAAGTAAAAAATAATAAAGAAGCTGATGTGTTCATCAGTTTGGCCCAAATTTTCCTAGCAGCTAGGAGTTCTATCCCTTAAATGTTGTGGATAAGATTAAGGTTGTATCAGTAATTCATATTAGAATTAGGCTTCTTTTAAGAAATAGAATATTTCATGGAGATTATAAATATCACATGGAAAAAAAAAATGCTGGTTTTGTCCTTAGGAACTGTATAATAAGTTCAAGGTCCTACATCTGGGTCAAGGGCAATCCCAGGCACGGACTGGGCAGTGAAGTGATTGAGGGCAGCCTTTGGAGAAGGACTTGGGGGGGCTGGTTGAGAAACACCCCCATGAGAAACTGAGCATGAACAATGTGCACTCATAGCCCAGAAAGCCAGCCATATCCTGGGCTGCATCAAAAGGGGCGTGACCAGCAGGTCCAAGGAGGTGATCCTGCCCCTCTACTCTGCACTCATGAGACTTCACTTGGAGTATTGTGTACATTTCTGGTTCCTCAACATAAGAAGGAGATGGAACTGTTCAAGCAAGTCCAGAGGAGGGCCACGAGGATGAGGAGGAGCTGGAGCACCTCCCATATGAAGATAGGATGAGAAAGTTGGGGCTGTTCAGCCTGGAAAGGAGAAGGCTGCTTGGAGACCTCACAGCAGCCTTCCAGTATCTGAAGGGGGCTTGCAAGGTTGCTGAAGAGAGACGCTTCATCAGGGACTGTAATGACAGGACAAAGGGTAATGGGTCAATCTTAAACAGGATATTTAGGTTGGATATAAGGAAGAAATTCTTCACTGCAAGGGTGGTGAGGCACTGAAACAGGCTGCCCAGGGAAGTTGTGAATGCTCCATCCCCGTCAGTGTTCAAGGCCAGGTTGAACAAGGCCATAAGCATCCTGCTCTAGTGTGGGATCATCTAGTTCTAGCCCCCTAAAATGGGTCCTTTCCAACCCAAATCATTCTATGATTCTGTAATCAAAGAGCTATGGTGTATGCTTACTGACCTGTGGTAAAGATAGGGCAGACTTACAGGAACTATGTAGGAACAAAACTGGGAATAGTGTGTGTGTGTGTGTGTGTGAACCATGTTTACATTGTTTTTTACAGAGTCCTTTCTGTCTTTTTATATCTGTTAAGTTTAGGAAACGTAGCACAAAGTTTCTGAAATTAAGTAAAATTTCGCTTGAGATTAGAAACACAGTAGACTGCAGAGGGTCAGAAGGCTTGGTTCTATATGCCTGTGTCCTTTAGATGTTCAATTATGTGAAAATCAGGAAGCATTAATGAAAATTACCCTGGGTTTGGAAAAGCTGATAAAAGCAGAGTTAACTTTGAGCAATAGTTTGTCAATAGTCATATGTGAAGAGTAGTGTGACAAAACAAAATTTTTATTTAGTAGTTCAGATAGAGTGAATTTTGTGGGCTGTGAAGGTGCAAGAAGGGTTGATTGTTTCTTCATATGAAGCTATAAAGAGCAGCGTTGTCAGGTTTCTGTAAGTCTTGTGAATTGTTTATCTGCCAGTATGCCTGAAAGATAAGATGGCTCTATCTTCACCAAATGTTTGAGAATTAAGATCTCAGATCCTGTAAGTACTGGGACTATAGGCTTACTTTTTCGTAGACTTTCAGAGGTTCAGAATAACTGAAGTATTAAGCACATAACTTTTGCATCATTAGACCCTTACTGGTAAGATAAACTACATAAGATGGGGCTTTTTTTTAAATAGTGATATTAAATCCAATGTTGTCTTGATTCAGGTGTTGGAGCTGCTCGAGCTGGAAACCTTACTTTTATGGTTGGTGGAGTGGAACAAGAGTTTGATGCTGCCAAAGAGCTGCTGACATGCATGGGTTCTAACGTGGTCTACTGTGGAGCAGTTGGAACTGGACAGGTAATGCTTCCTGAGGTGTTGCTAGTTACCTCAATCTTTTATTTTTGTCACTTTGTTTTTCTTTACTGATGCCTACTCTTTTATTCCAGAACTAAATACATGTTAATATGTCTTTATACTTGTTTGCTCGTTTACTTATCTTCAACCATGTGTTTATAAAATAACCTCATGGTGCTCTTCTCCACTATGTATAGCTTAGCACCGAAACATCTGATGTGATGCTTCTCCACATTGGCTTGATGATACTGTACTTCTTAGAGGGCACAGGTTTAATTATGTTTCTTCTGAATTTAAGTTTACTGAGTGTTCTGAAGGACAAAGAGCCCCATAAGTGCCATGTATACTAACTGAGCTAAATAAAAAAGGAGCCATAGGGTAGCTTTCATTGACTTTATATTGCTCTAGATCTGTGCTTACTGCTTCTGCTTTTAAAAGAGAGCTGTCAAAACAGATTTGATCATACTGTCGTGGACCTAGTTAAAGAAGATTCTTACATGTTAGGTCAATGAAAATGAAGATACTAATTGATGCTTTAACTTATTTTCAGGCTGCAAAGATCTGCAACAACATGCTTTTGGCCATCAGTATGATTGGAACTGCTGAAGCAATGAATCTTGGAATCAGGTTTGTTCGATTTTTGCATTGGATTGAAACATTTTCACTATGTTAAAATTTTTTGTGGTTTATGGTTGACTTTCATTGAGAGAATGATGGTTAGATAAACTTTTGCCAGAAGTTCTCTTACAAAACATATTAAAGGGATTATCTTACATAAAGTATGGCTCTTCACAGCAGGAATATTTTCTTGTATTGGCGGTATAGGTTGTTGCATTCTGCATCTGCAGTTAAGAGTTCATTTGTTCGGGTCTAGTGCAATGTACAATAATGTTTATCTTGCATTATAAACATGTAGAGGTAATATAAAGGTGACTGTATTCTAAGCTAATGTACAGTGTATTCAGAGTACTGCACTCCCATATAGCTTTGTTTACTTTGCTAAATTGTTCCAAAATATATTGTAAAGTGAAATTTCTAGTACAGTGTGTGTATCAAATTAAGTTTCAAAGCATAAAAAAGAATATCTACCTTTCTGTTTGACTTTATCACTGCAGTTTGTCCTAATTGCCAAAACTGCTACTTTGTCAAAAGGCAGAAGTATGCTCCACTACATTCTTGTCAATGATAAAAGTACTGTTTCTTTTCTCGGAGGTAATACATTTGACTTTAAGTGGCAGCATATTGAAGCAAAATTATTTTTCCTTTCCAGTTGTAACCCATTTATTTTGCTGTGGTCTTTGAGGTTTTGTTTTGTTTTCTAATAGAGTGCAGGCAAGTACCAGTTCAGTATCACAATATTTAGACCTTTCATAAATTCTTTTAGCCAGATTTAAATAATTCGCAAATTTATAAACAGGCAAGTTTTATGTTTAAAGAGATTATCCTGCGATTGTGTGTATTTTGAGGGCTCTTCATGAATTATTTATTTGCACAGTTGCATCCTTAAAGTTGACCTGCTAAAACTGCAAATATCATTGATATTTACCAACTGGGCTTTAGACCATGTGGATTTGATACACTATAAAAACCAGCAAGAGGGCATCAAGTGCTTAAATAAATAAAAAAGAAGGCCTACATATGCACAGACACACAAGGCAATGTAATGGATTCACATTTCCTCTTAATTACCATATCAAGATGCAGTTGTTTTATTGAATTGCCCTTGTCTCAGATGTTAGACTATCTTGACCTATTAAGTTGTCATGTTGTAATTGAGATAAAAGAGGAATTTGCTTTGCATCAGTGCTAATTGGTTTATCAATATCCTGTACCATTTACATTTTAAAATTGAGAGTCTGTAAGATACTGAAGCATGTCTGCATCAAGCTATAATAAAAACAGTAGCATTGTTTTCAACTGTTGTAGTCCAGTGTTGTGTAAAGCTTTCATCAGGTTCTGGTTTAAGTCATTGTTCACTTAATACAGCATATGCAGCTGATTTTTCATTATATTTTTATCTACTTTTGTAGGAATTACTAGAGTTACAATTTGAGATAAAATAAAATCAAGAGGTTTGGAAGACTCGTATTCTGTTCCTGTAAGCCCTGTGCAGAATGAGTTGATGTCTGCAGGCACTGTGGCTTGAGGTGTTTAGAATTTTCATTTTTCATTTTGTCATTTTCCGGTTTAAATTTTGGCTGAATTTATATGTAGCATTTCTAAACAGAAACCCAATGTGAAGGTGACAATATGCAAGCGTTCCTACCCTACAATCGTGGAAGGAGGAATTGTACTTATCGTGGAAGAAACCTCCTAATTGTAACCCAGATTATACAAAGAGCAGAGTCTTGTCTAGTCTGAAAGCTGCATGAGATTTAAGACAGAGACAGTAATTTAAAGTCTTATGAAGTCATTTAGAGCCCTTGCATTGATTTTAATGTGCTGTGATTTAAATCCTGGAGAAGATGGCTTCTGCTTATAACTAAAATAAGATCTTTCGGCTTCTGGTGTGTACAGATTTCTTATGTACCAGTTAACAGTTGCAATTCTAATTCTAAGTTTTGCTATATTAATACATTTATTAGACTTTTTTTTTCCAAGTCTGAAATTCGAAGGATAGTGTGGCTGCCTCATCTGGAGAGAGGAGGAAGCTGAACCTGTTTTATTAGATTGACGCATATCTGGTGAAGAAACTCTGTCTCTGACCTAATAAAGGACGCTGGAATTCTAAAAAATTCATTATAGGAATTGTGGAGCTTAGACATGTTGTCAGCTTCAGATAGAATATAGAATATTGTCATGTCATGCACTGTGTATATCTGCAGCATCATTTTAATATTGAGGTTTAGGGACTTTGGATAATTAATTGTGCAAAAAATTGCTGACTGAACTAGGCATAACTAGAAAGTCATATTACAGCAGCTTCCAGAAACCAATATATACTCTGAGCTGATATTATCACAGTGTCCTCAAAACAGGGTGGTATTAATTCTATTAATAAGCCACCTTTTCTCTAATGTTTTCATAAACCATGTAGTCTGAATTCTGTTTTATTTATTTCAGATTTTTAAATTACATCTGTTATTGGTTTATTTATTTCATATTTGAAGTTACAGGATTTTTTCAAACTTCAGCATAAGTAGTAAATAGAATGTGGTGGGGAGGAAGGAAAACAGATATTAATGAGCAAAATTCCACAGTGAACTTCCAGAAAAAATAGGCAATATCGCTGTGTAGTTTCTGAATTTATATTCCACTTGGTTTTCTGCTTTACTCTAACATCACCTCTATGTACAAATCATCTTCATTAACAAGTGAAGATGTGTGGTTTCGCTGGAAGTGATTTTGTGTAAATTTCAAACTAACTTTAAAAAATAAAAATCTATCCTGAGTTCTGACCATTGAAATTCTTCTTTTGTTATAGTTTGGGTTTTCTCCGTTAATTTCCCGATGCTTTGCAAATGTTGCAACTGAAAGTTAGAACATGTGGCAGATGTTCTAGAAATGAATTCACATTGTCATTTGTATTTTCTTTTTGTTCTAGCATGAAAGTGCAACTTGTCTGTAGAAGAATCTTGAGTGGATTTTGCTATACAGTTTCACAGATAATGCGGATATTGCAAAATGTCTTACTGACCATGTCAAACCAACACACAGAGTACATGTAAACTTCACAGATGAGAAATTAAAACATTAGGTGATACTGTCCACAGCCAGAGACTATTTTTTCTTTTTGCTGATCATCTTGGTGTCAGTAACTTTCTTTTACTGAGCCCTGAGTTCCAGTGGAGCATTGTGAAATGCTAGCGAAATAAAGCTCAGAAATTAAATATTGTTGATGCCTGGTTTGTGTTTAGGTCAGATGGAAGTTGCTGCCTGCCAAGCAGTTTGCCATCCCTTCAGAAACTGCCTGCACAGGTGCAGGGAAGGGCTTGTATAGTGACACAAGGCAGGGCAAGATTGTTTAATATGGTTAGGATATAAGGGACCAGGAGAGGAATAAGGGCTCTATGGCAATAATCTCACTGCAAAATCACTTCTATTCTTCCAGCAGCAGAGAAAGGCTTCTCTGTGAGGGGGGATTGCTGGGGCACCCAGATTTGTGCTAAAAGCTGTGAATACAGCTCTTTCCAAAGCAATTTTACTGTGTATGGATTTCTGTCTGCTTCCTTTTTAAGATATACAAAGTGAAACGGTGGTAAAAGAACTTTGTCCTCTGATGCTAAGTCTAAATGTGGTTTAGTCTCTAGATCTGTTTTCTGTGAGCACCCCTGGATTGTAGCAGAAGACATGAGCAGAAATGGGAGTCAACAGCACAGAGAGCAGCATATGCTGCAGGCTGAGGAATGATAAGCCCTGGGCACATCCTCACTGCAAATTTTAGAAAGAGTGCCTTGAAAAAAGAGAGCACTGCAGTTCTGCTGTCTTTGGCATGGTGCTATAGCTAAGTCTTGTGAATGTTATTAATGACACTTGAAAGCACTTATCTTGTTTAAATCACCAATGGCAAAGTCATTTTTAGCTGTGGTAGAAGGGTCCTAAGGGTCTGCTTGAGTATTTGCAATTTCATATGGTATTTATCCAAAGCACCTTGAGATCGGAAACTCTCAGCTGCTTCAGTTGTTACACCTTGAAATGAGACCAGGTTGTATCTTTTTTGTGAGATGCCATTTAATTTTTCTGTCTGCTCCAGACTGAAATATTGGAGAAGTGTATGAAAATTACAGTACATGGTTTTATCAAAGCTCAGCAAAACTTGAGTTTCCACAAGTGGCTCGAAGGGATCCTATTTTAACCTTTTATTGGGGGGGGGGGAGTATGTCTGTTTGTTGCTGAGTTTCTGCTGTTCAGTTCATTAGGAGTGTTACTGAAGAAGTGTTGATTTGAAGGAAACAATTGTTTTTGCTCTATTACAATTATAAATGGGTTTCTTTTCTGCTTATAAGGGAGAAGAACATTTTGGTAATTGTAAATTCACACGCGCATGCACAAGCTCTTGCCACGTCCAATGGCAAGTTGTTATGGGGACTGGCAGACTGTCATCATTTTGATAGCTTGAGCAGTATATCTCTTGAACAGAAATGGAGCTCTTATGCAGAGAATATTGTATGTTCCCAGCCAATTTACAGGGAAACAGCAATAACATTTTATCATGGTTGAGAGCCCAGTAGCTGCTTCCTATTAAACTTGCCCTTTCAGATACCTGTCTTGGATTAATTTGTTGATTTCAAATGGAAACTCAGTCTTCTCCACTGAAGCATGTCTTTCTAGGATAGACTCTCCCTGAATGACAATTACTGTATATTCTAGCTGGTTTCAGACCATTACAAGCTATGGGCACAGTGGAAGACAGAGGACTTCTTCAGTAACTGATTTTAATATATGTCTAATTTTAACAGTCAGTTATATATGCACAAGTGGATGAGTCCTCAGAAAGATGAAATGCAAAGCACTTCTAACTTGCTGTTATTAATGATACCCTTGCTGCAAAGGACGAAAAAAAAAATACGTTCAGGTCTCCTGAAGGGAATCTGTGTGGTGTTTAAGAGGAATGAATTTTGAAGAGGCAGGGGTTTTAAACTGACACCATCTTCCTTTTTCTTTTCCAAGAGCAAAAATATGCAGATGTAGTGCAGACAATGTTTCACATATCTGTATAATACACACATATCTTTTAAAGTATACTTTCACACTGTGAGAAGAGCATTCTTTGAAAAGATTATATGCATTTTGAAATAATAAGCTGTCTGTCTTGCAGCATACTCTCAGCTGTAATTATGGGCCTCTGCAAGCAGCTAGATAGAGCACAGGCAGGCACTACATTGTTAAAAACACTGACTTGGGTGTAACAATGATAAGGAAGCAAACAAGCCAATAGTTTTGTTTTGGCCAAAAAAAGCAACCTCTGTGTATTTGAAAGCTCAGGTATTTCCTGCTCCCAGTGTGTGTTTTTTGGATGACAGTTAAAGTTGTTATTCATATTGGCTCTTGATGAAGAATTTGGTGCACTGTGTAAGACGAAAGGACAATTCAAATACTATGAAAATATATTGGTGCTGGAATATTTGGGGTTTGGGGATTTTTTTTTTTTTTTTTTTTTGTAAATAAGTGGCCATTGAAAGCATTCAGTTGAGTCAGAGGGTTGGAAAAATGTGGGGAGGAAAATAAAGCCTGATCCCATTCAGGCCGCAGGGAACTTGCCATTGAATACCAGGGGCTGCTGCAGCATTTCATAAATAAAAGTGCACAGCAGTAATGCTAAATAAAAGCTACGTTTGCGGTACAGAAAGTGATCCTAGTGCTTTGTATTAAGAGGGCAGAATTGCAGGAGACTTGTGCTAACACAGGAACAGGAGCCATGCTGCAGGGCCCGCTGTCATAAGTGTATTTTTCAAATCTGAAATACCTACTGGAATAAATAGACATCAATTTTAGCAACTGTTCCATTGATAATGAGCTTTTCTCATCTACAAATTAAAGCCTTGGGTGCTACAGCACCTGGAAATGGTGCTAGGATTGCCATGGCTAAGGAGATGTGCAAAAAATCTGTGGTTTAAGAGCTCATGAAAAAGTGTTGACTTCTATAAAAAATCTTTATAGAAGGTTGTGATAGATCCTTTTTTAAATGTCCTTTTCTCATCTTGGAGTGTTACTGGAGATAATTCCCTTGCTTTCTTTTTTGGCAGGAGTATAACTGAATGTTTGTACAGGGCCAGGTAAACTACTGCTGCTTGTCGTTGGTATAAATGCAGTTGGTGTAAAACTACACTTGCAACTTCATATTAGCATAAATGTGAATTCATAAGAGGGTTAATTTCCTGTAGTACTGAAGAACTTTGAGAGTCTACACTGAGCAGCAGTTTGTGCCATCAGTTCCATGATAGAAAAAATGATGTTTCTACTTGGACAAGCTTTGGTTTATCGGGATCAGTAACCTTATCAACAGTTGACCCAGAACTATAATGCATGTTTGCAAATAGGTAACATATGTCACAGAGCCAGATTTACAGGATTATATAATGATTTAATAATAATAAATCAAAGAATATACAGACGTATACAGCAGTAATATTTTTTGAGAAGTATAGCATTTCTGTTCACGTTAAAGCGGGATCATTTACATTATCTTATATCAGAAATGCACTAATGTTCACCTATAAACACATCACACAGGTACTTTCATGCTGCCGTACTTGCTTGTGCTTTTTTTTCCTTTGTTCATCTGTAGAGAATATAATTTTGATAGGAAGAACAACTAGGTGACCTAATAAGTAGCAGAACAGAAAATGCCTTTTAGTAATTGAAATACAAGGGAACTGATGTTCACTGAGGACCTTTATTTTGCTTGCACTTTCAGAATTGCTAGGTGAAGAGGATTTGCTTAGTACCAAAGGAAAAAAGGTCTGAAAACCTACTGCTTAAATGGTGAATTGATGCTCTCTAATTTAAGACGCAGCATCTCTACCCCCAATATCAATACTCTGTCATTTTTCATGACTTATAATAAAGGGAGAGAAATGATTGTAGGGTCCTAAGATATAAAACAAGTCACCCATGTCTTGTGCATTTTGACATTAACACTTCTCTCCCTTGACCTTTGACAGATTAGGCCTTGACCCAAAGCTTCTGGCCAAAATCCTAAATATGAGCTCAGGTCGTTGCTGGTCAAGTGACACATACAACCCTGTTCCTGGAGTGATGGAAGGAGTACCATCTGCTAATAATTATCAAGGTGGCTTTGGAACAACACTCATGGCTAAGGTACGTAACAGTTGCATGTAAAGTATGTACAAGTTGCTTCTCTCCAGGCTTCTAGCAAATGTTCTTCTAACTGAAAATTTATGATTACAGGGAAATATGTGTGCATGAACACATGAATAGAGGGGAAGACAACCTTCTTACAGTGGCTCTGAATTAATGTAGGGGGCTTTTACTTACCCTCTTAGACCCCTTCTGTCCACTATTACTGCTGAGCCACTCAGTGAGATTATACACACTGTCTTTTTGAGTTCTGCCTTAATCCAGGACTCCTGATGAACACGTGTGTATGGCAAGCATTCAACAAGCCATTTAGGTAACTTTTCCGTGACTGCACTACAATTTAGGAGCCTGAGCTCAAGAGAACAGTTCAGGGAAATCCAGGTGACCTAAGTAGGTGTGAATAGTGGCATAAACACTAAGATTTTGGGCTTAATCTCTCCTATATACCTTAAACTGTGCTATTGGACTACCATCCCTTTTCCTTACTAAGGCAACTGCTTATGTGCTTGTCTTTCTGCCTATGGACATTTGGAGTGCAGAAAGAAGCCAGGTTTCAACGCACACCCTGCAAACTGATTTTTCTGCAGGTACCTGCACCATGCTGTGAGCTCTACTGAATTGCCTTTGTTGGTGGCAGAAGTAGTGCTTCTTCTTATGAATAATAACCTAGTAATCTAAATTACTTGTCCACAAAGTGGGAAATCTGATCCTTCTCAGTATGAGGAAATAAGTGGGAAATAAGTCCTTCTCCGTATGCGGAAGTTGTAACCTATAGTTATCCTACCCCAGGAGAATACACTTACAGCCATGCTCTTGGCTGTTCTAGGAAAAGCTCTCTTCTGAGTCATTCTGTGGTCAGGAAAGCTAAGCTGTCACAGGCCAGAGGAAATCAGGCAAGGAGGTGAGGGCCTGCATCCCACTGATGAGGAAACACACTTGGAGGAAGGAGCTATAGAACTCTGACTGTTGAACTACTTTGTGTTTAGCGCAGTGATTGCCTAAGGTAAATTATGAAATCAACCCTGGAAGAGAGCTCTCATCTAAGCATGTAAGTGCAGTTAATCTTTTCACACTGAATAGTATCATGGGGATACTGTCCTGAGGGAAGCATTTGTGTGCATACATGGAATCATAGGATGATTTGGATTGGAAGTGACCTTAAAGATTGTCTAGTTCCAACCCCCCTGCCATAAGCAGCGACACCTTCCACTAGAAAAGGTTGCTCGAAGCTCCATCCAACCTGGCCTTGAACAGATGGGGCAGCTGCAGCTTCTCTGGGCAACCTGTGCCAGTGTCTCACCACCTTCATAGTGAAGAATTTCTTTGTAATATCTAATGTAAATCTACCCTCCATCAGGTTAAAGGCATTTCCACTTGTTCTGTCACTACGTGCCCTTGAACAATGCTATGTTACTCTATATGGATGTAAGATCACTTGAATGAGATGGCTGATCATGTTGAGGATATTATTTGGTGCAGTGGTGATCTCTTCTATGACACCACTCCTTAATCTGTGGAAAGACTTCTGCTATGTCCATTTCATCCTGGTATGTGACATATCGCATAGATTGTGAATTGAGTTGGAGAATTTTTTTTCTGAGATATACAGAGCATGCTTTTTCCACTTAAGAAAAGAGAAAAGCTATATTCAAAGGAGAAAGAGGTGGGCACATCCCTGAGGTTGAGAAGAAAATGCTTCACAATGAAAATATACAAGTGACACAGTAACAGTCACTAGACACAGTTACTAAACTTCAAGTTACTGGTCACGTATCAAATGTGGTAGAAGTCAAAGGTTTTCTTAAAAATATTTTGTCAGCAATGGATGTGTCAGGCGAAGCCAGAGGATCCTTATTTTAAGAGTTTGCGACAGAAACGTTTGTCAGACACCTCAGAAAAGCTCTTCAGTCTTGAAATCTCATACTGAAACATAGAATTTGGTCAACTTAATGTGAAACCTGTTCCAAAGATTTTGCATTTAAAAAATGTAGTTTACTTCCCCACTCCATCTTTGTGTCCAAGGCATTGAAGGCCAGAAGTTCCATCATCCATTCACAGCACAGTTGCTAATTAAATGTCATCTTTGAATCCTGAGAAGAGGTAGATTTATGTCATACTATTCTTGAGTCATGTCAGGACAGCCTTTCAGCTGTATTCCCAATGGCAATTTCATTTATGTCAATAAAGGTAAGGAACCAGGTATGTCCAAAGTAAGCATTGGAAGCAGATTCTGAAAGAGAATTTGATTCTCTATTTCAAGCTGAGAAAAAGTGATTAGAATAGTCAGTACAGTGAGACATCTAGAAGATGTCAGTTCCGGAGAGTATGAGAGGAGCCATAAACAATTATCCGATTTTTACTTTTCCATAAAGGTTAGCGAAAGGCAAATTTATTTCAGAGCTGTTTTGTACTATTTCACTCAAAGAATCTCCAAACTCAAGACAAAAGGTGCAAATCACTTCACAGCCTGAAAACAAAAGATAAGCTTTATTTACGTTTTGTTTGGTTGGGATTTTCTTCAAAGCTCTAATTTGTAGAATGGAATTTAAAAAACCAAACCAACCTTCCTGCACTTTAGGATTAGGAGTACTTGTCGATTTCATTATTGATACCTTAGCTGATGTTTCAACCATCTTGGAGACACAGTTTCATTATTAAAGTGAACAGACCTGATCTATAAATTTATATTTGTGCTAGCAGTCTATTTATTCAGAATTTTCAAGGATTGCTTCTGTGGCTGTCCCTTAAGGAAGAAATATATCACAATCATCACTAAAAAAAACAGACACCTTCACTAGTTTGAAGTTAGCTATTTTGCCATTGTACTATTCCATGACATGATTTAAGCTTTTTTGAATAAATGGATAATATGGTAATAGGTTTCACATAAAGGGCTTAGGAGAGGCTAGGAATATGTCATGGAATATCTTATTGTAAGTGATGTTAAAGTAACTGTTCCTAGATTTGTCAGGTCATCAGTCTTTCAACAGAATTGCTAGACAAGAAGGAATGATCTGCCCTGATGCAGATGAAGAATATTTTGGATCCTGTGACATCTGATACGTATGTTTTTCCCATTTTCCTTGATCTTGAAGTCATTTGAGGGTAATAGGAAGAGTAACTGTAATTCTGATTTGTATCAGAATGACCTTTATAGAGCCGATTTACAGATCAAAGTGACATTTAGAGAATAGAGTAAGATCTTGAATTTCCTTGTGCTAATTCAAATCCAGACACACAGAAAGTAAAGACCTGTCTTGTAAGTCATCTCTGAGAAGCCAAAGGTGCATTCAGCAGTACTACAGTCACTCAGTTCTTCTGTATCAAAGATTTGTTATTTTAAAAAAAAAAAAAAAACAAGCCAAAAAACACATCAAATTTTATAAACCACCATAGTCCTGGATGGACAGAAAATCCAGGCATTTCCTAGTAGCACTTGAGAGGTTCTTTAGCAACTTTCTTAAAATGTTGCCCACAAACTGATTTTGTTAACAAGACACTGTGTGAAGGCATTGCTTTCTTACTTAGACAAGAGATCTGTTTATATATCTAGGCCCTTATTAGCTTTTTCTTCTTTGGTTGCTTTCATGTCTGATTCAGGTTAGACTTCAAGACATCCTCCACCCTGGCTTGTCATTTCTGTACAGCATGCCTGCAGCTGACTGTTTCGAGCTAACTATGGTTTGTCATAGCTCCTGCTACTCACCTTTGAGTTCTATCCTATTTATTTCAGATTATAGAGGTAGTTGATGAAGGGCTTCTGGAGGAAAGGTTTAAAATTCATCCTCTCTGCAAACTCCCCTCTTCTTTTGCCCCAAATTTAGCATTAAAAAATGCAGTCGGATTATTCTCCATATCCCTTTATCTTCAGTCATTAAAGAAATATTAAAGTCATAGCAGACCCAGGACAGTCCCCTAAGGAATTCTTTAGTGCATCCTTACAGTTAGGCTGCAAACCATTCACATTCACAAAATGGCCTATGCATCTGATTTGGTATTAACTGGTCACATTACAGTAAATGTATGTATCCTAAGTGGCTTCAAGTTTGTTGTTATTTGAATCCCTCCAGCTTGATTATTAACCTTTTTTTAGAAAGGAAGATGTTCTCCTGCCCGAACAAGAAAATTATGTCATTAGAACCTATGTGAAATGCTTAAGTGAATAGCCAGGGAAACTTAGCTTTAGGAGTTGACATAACAAAGTGGGGAAAACAAGTCTTGAGTCTTGCTACTGGGTTATGTAGTGATCTAGACCCGTAAAATCCCTCCTGTCCTGAGGGAGATCACCTGCCTTGCAAAGTTTGTTTTTTTCTGTTGAATAACGTTTAGTTACTGTTTTAAAAATGAAAAAACTAAACAAAACTCCCTTCTTCCAGGACTGAAATTTTAAGGCTGGAGTGTTGCCTTGTTGTCAGTAGAGCTCTCTTCACAATGGAAACCAAATAACCTATAATACGTACTGGCTATTTACATCCTTGTTTCTCCCCTGACTTTTTTTCTTTCCCTCTATTCTTTCTGTCTGCTGTCTTCCTCACTCTACTCCCTTCCCACAGGATCTTGGCTTGGCGCAGATTTCTGCCACCAACACAATGACACCAGTTCCTTTGGGATCCCAGGCACATCAGATCTACAGAATGATGTGTGCAAAAGGCTATGCCCTGAAAGACTTCTCAGCTGTGTTCCAGTTTTTACGTGAAGAGGAAACCTTGTGAGCTGTCCTTCGGAAATGGACATGATAACAAACCACATTTTTTTTATCCTTTTGGCTCATTTGGGAAGTATGTGGGTTTAATCAGATACTGTGCATCCTGATCCTATACAGACTAATCATCTTTGGTTGTCCAGATCACAACGAACTCCAGAGTTTTTCATGATCCTTGAAAAAGCAAGCCAGAGGACGGGAACGTTTGGCAATTAACCAGGCAGTGATTTATTTTTTTCTTTTTGTTTTCTAAGAACCATCGAAGTTTGTTTTTTTTTCACTAGATGCAATAAATAAATACTTTTTTTATTAAACACTTAAATATTTGCATAAAAATACCCTTACATTATGGCTACAAACTTAGGTGAATCTTGAAGAGTAGAAGAATGTTATATAATGATTTTATGACATATAGTGATTATTAAAATTAAAAATACTTTATGGAAAAAGGGAATATTTGTTTAATGAAGAAACACAGCTCAAGGTGGTTTGCTGGGTTTTTTTCCCCTTGGACCTATTGAGCCTTGATTGATCAGTAGTGTATTTTTCCTGGGATTAAGGCTGCAGATTAAGTTTGTAGGCACATGTTTCTAAGTGGAGAGCTGTTACAGCATGTTTACCTGTCAGACTTAGTTAAAAAAAAATAGAGTATGTGTCCCTCTTGTAAAGCTCCGTTACTGTATTTTGCTAACCCGATTTTATATTTTCTTCTTTTCTGTCACACATTTTCAGAACTCTAGAACCACACTTATCACAAGTTCTAACAAAGCGTACTTTTGTTTTCGGTAATTATTGCAGTATTTTAGTTCTAAACAAACCCCATTATTTTGAAAAGAAATAAAAATCTATACTGGAAAGTGGTTGCTGTATGATTATTTGCTTTTTGTTTTGATGCGCTCCTGTACTCTCACAGTTAACCAAAACCTTGTACTAAGTTGCCTCAGTTTTTAATTTGCTTGGTTTTCTACAGATTGTCTTGCAAAATCAAGCTTTTCAAGAGCTCTTGCTGTGGAATGCAGATGGTAATATATTTACATATGTGTTACCTTAACCATTCACTATCCCTTTGGTCTTGCAACAGTACAGATACACACTTGGCTTTATGAATAGCAATACTTATGTTGATTTCACTAGAAATACTTGCATTCAAACTTACTTGCAGACTCTAGGCTTAATGGTCAATTATGCATTTACATTCCTGTTTTGGTTGTATGATGAATCCTTTTTTATATGCACATTTAGGTAACAAACTTGTGTGCTGAAATTAGGTCAAGTCTATGAATAATCTTCTGAAAATTTGGACATTATATTTCAACACCTTAGTAACATTATACAGAAGTCATTAAACAGTACTGGTTGATCTATTCTCCATTTAGTTTTCTTTCAGAACTGTATGATATTTTAAGTTATTCAGGGATTTGGGGCTCATGAATGTTATATATGAGTGTTGGATTACTGTGAGCATTCTTACTTTTACAAATTGTTTGTCTCTCGTTTGATAAAACTACTGACTCCTGCCTCACATAAGACAAAGAATGGATCCAGTCTCATAATGAATTTGGGGTTGGGTGATAAAAGATGTTTTCTACAGTAGGATCCTTGTTCATTTAGAAGTTTTATAATAATGTTATGAGGTAAGGAATTGTAGGGGAATCCTGGTTAAGTTTGTCTCTTCTGTATTTGACTTGGGGATCTGGCTGGCATCAGCAGAACTGCTGAGAGGTGCTTCCTGTACCGCAGCCTGTAGCAGTGTTTGCTATGAACATGTTAGCTGTTAACACTGGGATCACCAATAACCCTGGGCTTCCAGGAACCATGATCATTTGTTTTCTTTATGCATTATATGTACACGTAAATGTTGGGATCTATGAGGGAAGAAATTCCCTCAGTGAGACTTTCTGAAGTCTCTAGAAGCTTTTAGCTTCTGAAATCATAAAGTCTCTGTTACAAATGTGGAAACTTCATTGTTACTTTTATGTTTCTCAGAAAGGCTTGTAGCTTAGGCTTCCTGGGATTCATTTCTCTTCCCCCACAACCTCCAATCAAATTTTAAATTCCTACTCCAAAGCATAGGGTGCTCAAGTTGGAGGAAAGGCTGCCAGAATGCTATAATGCTATTTTGGCAAACCAGCAGAATGTTTTGTGGTCTCCTTCTTGGAGGAGGATTTTGGCTGAAATTAAAAACAAAACAACGACAGAAACCCAAACCCCCAGCTTGAGGGCAGACAGCCAGCATGTAAAGTTTTAGAACAAGCAGTTAGTTTGGCAAAGTTAGAAACAACTTTTTAACTAGGTCCTATTGTGGAAAGTGCCTTGAAACATTTAATGATGTCCAGTACCTGAAGCTAGTCATCCAATTTATGTTAGAATACACATTTCTTTTCCTAATTCTGCAGGGGAATATTGTGTGACTGGATACTTATGATGGCGGTGGTATTCATCCTAGCAATGCTATACTGCATGTGCATATAAATATAATGTATCTTTTGCTTGGGGTATATTTCTGGTCTGTGGAAATTAAGCAAGTACTAAACCTATTGTCACTGCCAGAAACAGGTGTTGAAAACTGTAATTTGTTGCGTTGAACAGAAAGATTGTAAAATTGGTTGAATTTCTACACTAATTACCTCCCAGTATATACACACAAATTAGGTGCAACAAATTAACTGCATATTTTGTATATGTCCCAAAGGGAAACTTGAGGTAACTTCTTTTTAAATTAGTTTGAATGTTAAACTAGCCCTCCCATCATGCTTAGTTTGGAAACTCGCCTGTATCAAATGCATTTATTAACTAACAGGAAAACATTGACAACCAATAAAAGTAGTGATGGTTTAAAAAAAAATATCCTAAGCAGCCTTCTCTCATTTATGAATCAGTATAACCCGTCTTGAGCGACATTTGGTGGTCGTTTAACAGAGGAGACTTCTATTAAAACTGGTGAGTACTATATTGCTTTAACTTTATTTATGGCTCTTACAAGCCTCAGGAGGAAGAAGAGGTATTCTGACCAAGTATTATATGTGATATTCTGGCTCTGCTTTAATCAATGGGAATTTTGCCATAAAGTGCAATAGAATCATAGAATAGTTAGGATTGGAAAGGACCTTAAGATCATCTAGTTCCAACTCCCCTGCCATGGGCAGGGACACCT
>JANRGW010051366.1:0-47831 GCA_024733675.1 Psilopsiagon aymara | reverse complement strand
AAAACAAAAACCCAAAAGAAGCCCCCCCCCCAAAAAACACAAAAAAACAAACAAAACCCCCAGAAAAGCCCAGCAAACCACAAAAATAAACCAACCAACCAAAACCCAACACCAAGCACTATAATTTATGCCTCCTGTTGTGTAAGAGTTTGTTTGAAAATTAACAAAATTCTGTTCCTTACTTTGATTTACGATTTGTTAATTTTACAAAATACTAGAATTGGTATTTGGCCAGGAATGTTTAATAGTTTACTCTGAATGATAGGGAAAAGAAAAGAGGAAAAGGAAAGCTGATAAATGTACTGCAGTTGTGGTCACATTTCTTACAAAATTAATAATGTTAGTGAAAAGTAATACATGCAGATGTTTTCAACAGGTCACACTGACTAAGTGTCACGAACATTTCCAATATCCCCATTGAGCAGCAGTCTTGAAGTACTTGTGACTCTCTTCCAGTAGTAGAAAACAGAAGTCTGCTCATAGTTTTAACAGATTTTAGCTGTACAACTGCCTTTGGGCCAGATATTTAAAGTGCCTAAACATGTAGAAGATATATATGGGATTTACAGAACTAAGTGAAACTCAGTGGGAAGTAGATACTGCTGCCTAAATAATTCTCTTAAACATCTGACTGTATCGTCAAACAACTAAATAGATCTTCCTTAGTAAATCCATCTCTTGGGCTTCAGCATTGCTGGACAATGTGTTTAGTTGTTAAGGCCATTTTCTTCTCTTGGGCCAAAGTATTTGCTAACACTCAATGTGAATAAATGGTTGACTGGCACCTAAGAGATAGGTGAGATTTAAATTTAATTTTCACATCCAAATACCCTTAAACACATAGGAACATGTATTAATTAAAATATTTTTGAAACCTGAAGGCACTCAAAATATTGCCATTAGTCTTCAGGATACCTGAAGACACAACAGCTTTCTAGCTTTAACGCTGAAAGACTCCTGTGGTCAAGGTAGCGTGTCTTACATACAAAATATTTTAATCAGTTTTAGTTCCTTTAATGTAGTAGCATTATGTATGCAATTTGGAGGGCAAACCCATGAATTAGCAAAACCTGGATATTTATTCGTATTGATAAATGAGTTTATGTAAAATATTTATTTAAATTCCCACTTCACTGCTTTAACTCAGGGACTTAAGCTTAACAAAGCTGTTTTGTCTGGGAACAAAGCACAAGGCTTTAAGCTTGTTTGCAGTAAAAGTAAATGGCTATTTTGGGAATTGACTTCCATATGTAAAGGATTGATCCATATTCTCAAAAGGGAAACATTTCAACAGGCTTCAAATGAGGCCATGGACTACTGAACTTTCTAACAACCTTAGTTCCTGGAAAATTATTTTCATTACTGTGCTAATAAGTTTGCAAATGAGTTCCTTTCCTACACTCAGTTGGAGATGAGAACATTGTGATAAAGGAAGAATTTTTCTATAAGTCTAAACAATATTTTAATATTAATTATTCGTGATGGATTATGTAAGTGCTTCTTTTATTTGGAGGCTAAATTGGTAGTCTGAAAATATATGGCCTTTAAAAAAAAATAAAAAAATCTTCCAGTACCTATCTGGATTTCTTCTCTTTCCCTTAAGAATTTGGGATTAAACTCTCTATATAACAGCAAACAATAAGGATTTACCTCACCACCTTCTGCACTATCTCTAAAAAACAAACGAGAATCAGATCACATATGAATTCTGACATTCCTTAATTATTAAGCAGAATTACAGTCTCTTATTCAGATTTTGGATTGCCGATTACCTTTTCTAAAATCCAAAAGCCAAAACCTCAGAAACTTTCCCTAAAACCTTTCCCCATCTCCCTGCTTTCTCTTGTAAAAGTTATATCAAAGAGTTCATTACTTTACAAATATTTTATAATAGTTTAAAAGCTTGCTTGTAGCCACAGAAAAGCTGCAGACACATTTTAGTTTTCACCCATTGTTAAAAAATTCGAGAGTACTGAACTTGTGTACATCACCCTCAAAGCTGTTTGCTGCAACATTTTCACATGAAAACATGAGTTTCTGAAGATACTTTGTTAAACTAGAACACTTTTCTGAAAGTGACAGGATGTTCCCTAAAGACCCCAGACCGTTATACCCTTTAGCTTGGACATTACAAAGCAGAAGCCAGTTTGATAATTCTGGTGACTATATTACTGAGGTACAAAATAAAAGCAATGCTAATACACAGTGATTGCTTTTTCACCTTAATGAGTTCTCTCATAGGTTGGATAGTGATTGTTTTTAGGAAAGAGGAAGAGAGATTTGTTAGAAGAATTTACTTATGTTGCAAAGCCTCCTGAATTCTAAGTCTTCTCATGTAATGGAAGTGTTCTTTAAATAAGGAATAGTTAATCTAAGTTTTCAAGTCTCCTCTTGCCCCACTTACACAGTTTTAGGAGTTAAAAACACTCTCATTTCCCTCAAAAATAAGATTTCAGTACCTAAACTGTATTTTCTGACAAAGCCAACAAATTTATCACCTGCAAGAAACAAGAAAAAACCCTAAGCCTGACATACTGAAGCTAAGAAAAATCAGGTAATTGAATACGTAAAGTGCCTTCACCAGTATTGAAGATAAATGTCCCAGTGTGCTGAGAGAAACAACTGCCTTTAGAGGGACTGAATTATTCATTGTGCATAGGTGTAACTGTACACAACTATGGAAAGATATACCAAAAAATAATAAGTTTTTCTTTTAACTCACTTGCGGCCTTCCTTCAGCTTTAATTATATTTTTATGCATTGCAATCTATTCCAAAATACCTGATTTTCTTCCTCAGTCATCACTGGCGTTACAGGAAAGGTAGCTATTTTATGCCCAAATGTAAATAACTGAAAGATTAGGGGAAAACCAAAAAAAACAACCACCAACCAGACAAACAAAAACACACAAAAAAAACCCCACCAAAAAAACCCAAACAACCAAACCAACTCAAAAAAAAACACCAAAAAACAGACACCACCACCTCCTTTATATCTCAATTGTTTAGGTAGAGTTGTACTGAAAAAGACAAGGTATTTCCTAAATGGATTTCAAGTTAAACCATTACCATGTTCTATCTCTGCTGTAGATCAGCTAATGATTTTACTGAACTGCATTTAAGCTCCATGTTTAATGTTTCATTAAATTGGATGATTTATTTGTGCTATGATCCTGGGGAAAAAAAAAAAAAAAAAAAAAAGACCTATTTCTTATTGGAAAAATTCGAGATGGTAATGAGATTTAGAAGTGGAAAAAAAATCAGAAAAGCTTACTAAAAACATTTTTATTAGATTACTTAAATGTTGCAAGGTAATCACAGAATCGAGACTTTGCTTGCTGAATGACATTGCAGGATTCCAGATATTGCACAAAGGCAGTTTCAGGTTTAAACGGGGCAAGTTTTGCAGACAAAAAGAAAATTGCCCACACCTGTAGTACACACTGAACAGCTCCTAGAAATATAGAACAGGTTTTTATTAGGATTCTGGCTTGAGTCTTTTGCATGAAGATAGGTATCTGCTAAAAATAAAATTACTTTCCCCAGCATATACAACTCAGCTATGTACTTAAATGCTGCTGTTGATTGACCCAGTCAGAAGTTGAAGCTGTCAACAATTTCAAGTAGGACTTTCAATGTAACATGCATAAATTACACTCTGCAAACCCAAAAATCAGTCTATAAAAAGTACTTTGGAGAACCGGAGTACTATGCAGGTGTTATCCTTTCATAACTTGCTGATTTGCATAGGGGTCAGAACTCAAGAGGGTTATTATAAGTTTTGTAAAAAAAATATAACAGATCATAACTAGTTTTTAAAACACAGATCATGCTTTGCATTAGTGAAGGGATGAGCTGTCCTTCATGAATGATTTCCTGAACAAAACACACAGTTCTAGAGAAAAGCTGTCATAACTCAGTCGCATTTCTCAGCTGCTGACTACCGGTTATTTTGCATTATACCACAAATATTTGCATTTGGAATACTGATGGCCATTTTAGTACTTTGTTGTCTTCTACATTTGCATCAATGAGAATCTGTAACATCATATAGAAAGAAATCATTCATCATACCTTAAGTTATTGTCCTTTCAAAGGAAAGCCTCATTTTAATGTTCCTACTTAGTCGGTAGATATGCAACTCAAATGTTAAGGCATGGGTACCATTTCCTTAGGAAGAGGTATCCATAACTTCAGACAGCAAAATCTACAGACTTCATAGCACTTCCATCTGTAGCCATATTTTAGCATTTGTCTAAGGCCAGCTGAGGTAAGTTGTAATATTTGGTATGAGTTCTTGAAGTACAATAGAATTCTAGACTCAACTTTTATGCACATGGAGATTTTTGGCTTTGAAACCAAGGCTTTATTGCCGAGTATGTCAAGAAACACATC
This sequence comes from Psilopsiagon aymara, assembly GCA_024733675.1. Lineage (NCBI taxonomy): Eukaryota > Metazoa > Chordata > Aves > Psittaciformes > Psittacidae > Psilopsiagon > Psilopsiagon aymara. The sequence continues at coordinate 43,437 of JANRGW010051366.1, read as the reverse complement.
TATATCAAGACAAACTGCATTTCAGTTTGTTATATAACATCCATCTCACTTGATTATTCAAATAAAAATAAACTGCAAAATTCAGCACAAGGAAATGTGAGACCAATATAATGTTCTTCATATCACAACCATCTTTTTATCATTGTTACTGACTTCAGGTCAAATCAACATATTTGAATGAATGCACATCAAAACTTTAGTTTGATCATAGTTCAGATAGAAGAAAATACCTTCAGATAAAAGTTAAAATAAGCTGGGAAGTTCAAACAAGACTTGAGCCAGATCACTGGTTGGATTCATATGTGGTTGAGTGAACATCTGATAAAAATATTTGAAGAAAAGTTGGCACAGAGTAAAGGCTGTGCATAAAGCTATTTTTCTTGAATGGTACTACTCTATCTGTAGCCAAATTAGGCTTCTGGTGTACTACAAAACAAACTTCAGGACTAGCAGTTGCCCTGCTATGAATTTCTAGTGCCCTTGGAACACAGGGTTAGCAATTATCACACAGAACAGTCATGTAAATTTCAACTGGTCCACTGAACTAAATATGTCAAACCCTACTTTTTTCTTTCCTTACAAAAAGGGAATTCAGCACATTGTGGATAAAGAAAAGAGAGAACATGATCAAAATTTCCACAGCTGTGGAAATATATAATGGCTATAAAAAATAAAGTAACTTTGTTAAGGATATGAAAATAAACCACATTTTGCTGTGGCAATTTTTAAGCACTAATGCCTCTACTTTTAGAGAATTTACTAGTTCCACAAGAATTCCACAAGATCAGGTACTGTGGCCATAACCAAACTGTTGAACTTTAGAGACTGCTACTGTAAGAAACTAAATATTTTTGTAAAAGCTTTACGGAATGCATATTACTACTAATACAATTAATTAGTGTTTTAACCAAACCCAAATTAATAAAAATCAATAATGCCTTAATACTCAAGATCAATATATTTCATTTCTATTGCTACTTTCCAAAGCCTCACTGTGCCTATGAATTATAGGGCAGAGGAAGCTGAAAATAGGATTGCTAACAAGAGCTTCAAGAAAAAAAAGAAAAAAAAATCTGGTCTTCATACATATTATAATTGGTTGTTGCAGTCATTTAATGTCATGTATAGCATGAAAATTTAGCTGAATGCTAAACTAGTCTTAAAGTCCAGATAACCGCGCATGTCATTGTAGGCCATGGTGTAATGTAGCCTCCTCCCAGCAGATGGGGATAGGAAAACAAATGAAATTTGTGGATAGCAACCAACTTCGGTTCAGCTTTGTTGAGCCTCAGTTGTTTTATTAGGTAACTGCATTTGTCAAAACCATTGCAAAACCTTGTTAGATCAGTGTTTTTCTTTTATTAATGTTGTTTCTAAGAATGCTTTCTTTCCCTCAGGTGTTCAGATTGCATTCCACAGAAATACTTTTGAAACTGCATTGTGATAGAGCACTGTGGGTGAAAGGAGGCTCATTGCTACATTCTCATTATTACACCGTTTCCCTTTCTTTCTCATTTTCATCTGCAATTTCACATTCTCTGTTATACTCTGTGATGTAGACCATTATTATATGCTGTTGTTCACAAGCAGTGCCAAGTGCTGATTAAGTAGTTATATGTCTGACTTTTCAGCTAACTTGAGCAGACTGTCAGCAGCAATATGCATGAGGTAGATCAGAGCAGGGGGGCAGGAAGGTTAAGTTTCAAACACAGTAAGTTTCACTGATTTCAAGGGTAACTTTCAATGCAGTGCAGGAAGACTAGTCAAAATCACATCTTTCCTCCCAGTCTAGATAGGTTTTATGTTACACATTGAAAAGATCTGGATTTTTTTACTTCTGGTAAACTGTATTAATGCACTAATACAAAACATGAAGAAAACAGAGAAGAGATAAAAACTGCAAGAATGGAAATTCTAGCTGGATAAACAGGAATGAAAAGTCACAAGCAAAGAGGTCAAACTTTAGAACAAACTAGCCAGAAAAGCTGTGAAACAAACATTCAAAACTGAGGTGAATTTGACCTTAAGCAAATTGATTTGACTTTGGAACTGGATCCAAACTTTGAGAAGGAGGCTAGAACAGATGACCTTCAGAGGTGCCTTCCAGCTTAAATTATTTTATGATTTTATGAAAGTATGTTTTCCCTTTTCTTACTTCAGATGTACCAAACGAGAAGGTATTTATATAATGCTTTTAACAAAAGGAAAAGACAACTCTGTATTTTTAGGACATAACAGGAAATAATCAGAACAAAGAGAACCAAGGTCTGAAGATATTTTACTTGAGAAGAAATGCTAGTCAAACAAATATTTTTGGCTGTTCATAAAATGGTACTTGTCAGACAAAGATAACTGGAATTATTTGGTAGTCTCTGGTTGCTGAAACTGACAGACATTCAACAGTACTCCCACAGAAAGAATTTTTGACTGAAATTTGTAAAATCTGCCACTGACTTATAAAATCACATTATTTAGGAAAACTGGTAATTCCCATAAAGTATTTGATGAATAATTTCCAAAGCTTCAGTAGATAAATGTTACCCTGTCAATAAAGGCTGTGCTGGAGTAGCACCACAAGACTGAATTGTACTAGGCATTGTAGAAGCTAGGATTATCAACACACCTCTGCAAGCTAATTAATCTGAATCAGTAAGGCAGACACATAAGAGAAAGAAAGGATAAGAAAGGCAGTACCATCGTGACCTCGGAAAAATCCAAGCTTTTTTGCCATGGATTTTTTACATTTAAATTTATGTTGGACATCAAAACCCAGAAACGTGGGCATTCTCTGCAAAACTTCCACTTTACTGCAGCTTTCCAAGAGGGCTTTCCTGATCTGTGGATAATGGGAGCCCAGCTAATAAGACATGTGAAGTAGCCACTCTCACTAGAGCTGCTGTTGGAAGGACAAGCCCAAACGTTTAGATCTTGCTCCTCTATTTAGCAAACAGTGTGATTGCTGGGACCTGGATCACAAAGGCTTCAAAAGCCTACAGACATTCCCCACAGGAGGAAGCCAGAAGTTCTCTGCAACCGAGGTAAAACTTGAGTTCCTACAGATTATTTGACAAATGGATTGTAAGATGAAATTTTATTATCAGTTTTTTTTCATCAGGCTATTACTACAATTTGTCCATCATAAGTGTAGACTTTTATAGTAAGCTGTACACACAAATTTTACTTAGACCTTTATGAGACTATCCCCATCTTGTTTGCTATAGCCTTCTCACAAGGCAATATTTATACATGCTAATTCTCCCTCATGTATCAGTATTCTTGCTTTTATGTAAGCTTAAGCATGTGCTTGTAGGTTCACACTCAAAAGCATTCTAATTAGAATAATGCATGCAAGTAAGGGCGCTACTAATGAATTTCAGATTTTGGGGTACCTGGGGCTTCACTGATGTAAAATGATCATGAGTCTGCAGAGAGACATGACATTTGCTTGGCATATAAAGGTGGACAGAACTCATTGGACACAATGAAAGCTGGCAAAGTTAACAGAGTCAGTTAATCAAAAATTACTGTTTTAGCATTTTTCAAACACTATTTTTAAAGCAAAGGCTACCTGGAAAAAAAAGAGCTTAGTGACAGAGAATTCTATTCACTTAAACTTTGGGTAGCAGTTATACAAAAACTAAGCACCATAATATGCTGTACAGATAGTGGAATTGACTCCTCTGATGAAAATTTATTGGGCAGAAGCTGTTCTTTCTCCAATCTAGCTTCCATACATAGACTATAACAAACACAGTATTACAAACATCAGTTCACAAATTATACACAACAGTTTTCATCCACTGATCATCAGTTTCATCCTTCTATCTCAAGGCAATTCAAAGGGAACCAATATCCTTCTCCCCATATAATCAAGCACTCAGACTTTAGAAGGCTGAATTTATGTCAGGACCTTAAGGCCAGTAAGAGCCAACACACTGATTAAAAGGGGAGGAATAACATCTATATCTTATTATCTACAACTATAATGCTTGCATAAAGAAATAATGTTTAAGATTCAATTAGAGATACCAATACTGTCAGAAAGAAAAGGCTGACATGTCTAAATGGAAATAATGTGCTTACAAAATAATATAAGCCTTAAGCAAGACTGTTTTAAAATGCTATGAATGCTTTTGTGAGAAAAGGAGAAAGGGTAGCTATAAAAACTGGGAAAAAAACAAAGTAAAAGGATACATTACAGCAAAGGAAAAAAAGAATTAGAATATTCACAGAAGCCTGCATGCAGAAAGGAGGACACTGATCCAGAAATAATTATACTGGGAAACAGGATAAAGAGGATAAAAATAGCTGCCATTAAACTGTTATTTTTCCTCTAGTTGCCCATAACATTATGCTTTCATCCACTGCCTATATTATTTTGACTCTGATAAATTACATGTATTATTACGTATATGAAAAGATAGCAGAGCTGATTAAGATTATGAATTTATATGGCTATATATAAAAATTTATTACCTCCTATACGAGAGCTAATAAACACAAAGCTGCCAAAATAGTGGAGAAAATGGGAACCTTTTAGGTGATCCAAATGCATACTTTCAGATGGATTTAATTTTAAGTTGCTGGGTTATTTCACAATTACCAAACTTGAATGAGGCTAAAATTACTGATGGTGAGCTGGAAGTAAATGAACATACTGGGAACAGGCGCCATCCTGTGAAGCTGAAGGTTTGATGGCAAGCATTCTAAGAAATCTGCTAAACTTGATTGCAAAAATATGAAATACAATGTCCATATGTATAACTCCTCCCCTATTTGTCTACATGTGACATAATGCAGCTGTGGACTTATACTTTCTTTCTCCAAGGTTCAAACTAGCAACCCACCTCTTTCAGTCACTGTGTACCTGAAGTCTAGAGCTCACTGCCATCCCTTCATGTTGTTGAGAAAACCCAATAGTCTGCATTACATCTCTCCCTCCATAAGTCTATACATAAGAACCAATGTTTAGGATCAAATTTCAGAATCCTTGTCTGTTTTTCTTTATTTGCAAGAGTCCTAATGATTATAATAGAAGATGGCAGAGTTCACTAAGTAATATGAACAGGGCTGGAATATTTGCTTGGAATAGCATCTATATATGAAGAAGTATCAGAATTTCACCTTAATCCAGCTGTTACACTGTGTTTATTTATCTCTCTCTACCAATACTGAAAGAAAAATATTTTCATTAGAAGTATTAGTAACTTGAGAACCCTCTGATACTTTATTATAATAAAATTATTCTAGAATATATTTCATTCTTTCACCATCCATCATGTCAAAGAACATCTGGCAAGTATCTGAAGCAAACAATTTCTCTATTTTTTTCTCTGTGACTTTCATTTCAGCCTCTGCCAGATCCCCTTTCTAGTAAAAGCTATAAATATCTAGAAAGCACTTACTCTAATTAGTGTTTCTATATTTTAGAAACAGTGATAAATTACTTATTCCAAGATGTTCATCTGAGAAATATGATTTTATCTATTGTAAAAATAGAAGTAAAGAATAGTATATACAGTACCGTAAATCTTTGAAGATAGTAAAAAACTGTAATAAATTGCAATTTTGAATGCTGTTGTAGAAAAGGGACAGATGATACAAAATTCTTAAGAATTGTAAAACTGTTAAACAGCAAATGATTAAAATATTAATACGCTTTTTTCTGTGTAATGCATCATAAAGTCATTTAGGTTAAATATGTAGCAAATAACATGAGCAATCTAATGATCTTTCTGATGACCATAATTTTTTATGCAAATAATTCTGCATTAAGTTTTTTAAATAAATCTGCAAATTTAAATTCTTTTCTTAGTCATGACTTCATTAGGAAAGAGTACTTGTAGTATTTAATGAAAACAATTTATGTTTCTATTGTGGTATTTGGCTTTTTTTATTCCTACAGCTCATGCTGCTGTGTTGGGTAGCGTTTAAAAAATATTTGCATGTATGTTCTGGGTTCAGCAGTAGCAGTCATTTTTCTTCTTCTTAGTAGCTGGTGCAGTGCTGTGGTTTTTGACTTCAGCCTGGAAACAGCGCTGATAACACCTATGTTTTTAGTTACTGCTCAAACGTCTAGGCTGACCAAGGACTTTCTGAGCCTCATGCTCTGCCAGGGAGGAGAGGAAGCCGGGAGGAAGCAGAGACAGAACACCTGACCCAAACTGACCAAAGAGGTATTCCATACCACAGCGTGTCATTCCCAGGATGTGAAAACGGGGGGCAGTTACCTGGAAGGGTAAGATCACTGCTCGGTCAGGTCGGGTATCGGTCGGTGTTTGGTGAGTGGGTGTATTCTCTTCCCTTGTTGTTTCCCTTGTCATCGTGATCATTGATGGCAGCAGCAGTGGTTTGTGTTATACCTTAGTTACTGGGCTGATCTTATATCAATCTGTGGGAGTTAGATGCTTTTGATTCTCCTCCCCATCCCTCCAGGAGTGGGGGAAGGAAGAGGAGGAGTGAGAGAGCGACTGCATGAGTTATGGCTGGGCTTAAACCATGACAATCTAAATAATGCTTACATTTATGCTACAAGAAGGTGCAAGACTAGATATTAACTTGTGTCTTAAAACTGTTTTATCACAGAATCAACTAGGTTGGAAAAGACCTTTAAGATCACCAAGTCTAACCTTTATCCAAGGAATGCCAAGTCCACCACTAAACCATGTCACTAAGGGCCTCATCTACATCTTTTTTGAACACTTCCAGGGATGATGACTCCACCACTGCCTTGGACAGCCTGTTCCAATGCCTGATTGCCCTTTCAGTGAAGGAATCTTTCCTTATATTTAGTCTAAACCTCCCCTTGCTGTAGCTTGAGGCCATTAACTCTTGACCTATGACTTGATACTTGGAAGAAGAGATCAGACACCTCCTGGCTCCATTCTCCTTTCAGGCAGCTGTAGAGAGCAAGAAGGTCTCCCCCGAGCCTTCTCTTCTCCAGACTAAACAACTCCAGTTCCCTTAGCTGTTTCTTGTAAGACTTGTGCTCCAGGCACTTCACCAGCTCCATTGCCCTTCTCTGGGCCCACTCCAACATAGTAGTTGATAGTATAGACAGATAGTAGTGAGGGGCCCAGAACTGAACACAGGATTCGAAGTGCAGCTTCACCAGTGCCAAGTACAGGGAATGATCACTGCCCTGGCCCTGCTGGCAACACAATTTCTGGTACAGGACAGGATGCCATTGCCCACCTTGGCTGCCTGGGCACAAGCTGCTCATGTTTAGCTCAGTCAGTCAGCACTCCCAGGTCCTTTTCTGCTGGGCAGCTTTCCAGTTACTCTTCCTCAAGCCTCTAGTATTGCATGGGGTTGTTGTGATCCGAGTGCAGGACCCTGACAGTTTGTCTTGTTGAACCTCATACAACTGGCTACAGCCCATTGATCCAGCCTGCTCAGATCCCTCTGCAGAGCCTTCCTACACTTCCAGCATCCCCACCACTCAACTTGGACTGAAAATTTGCTGAGGATGCATTTTATCCCTTCAAGATTGTCAGTAAAGATATCAAACAACACTGGTCCTAATACCTAACCCTGAGGGACATCACTAGTGACCGGTTATCAACGAGAGGTGACACCATTTACCATCACTTTTTGGGCTGAGCCATCCAGCCAGTTTACCTGATGAAGAATCCGCATATTCAGGCCATGAGCAGCCACTTAGTTATAGGCTTCATCTGAAGTCTTCAAATATGTGTGTCAATTGACCGAGATAGCTAGCTCCTCTTTATAGTATGGCAGTTAGAAAAAATCATTACAGAAATATACAGCAAAATAACTAAAAGTTTTATGTTCTCTGAAAGGTTTAACAACAGTTGTTAGAAAAGAAGTGCAACACACTGGAAATTAATTTATAGTGATTTAACTGCAATATAACAAAGGTCATATAGATTTTTGCAGTATGAGAAATCAGTGCATGCTTTTGCTAGTCCAAAATGATTGCAAACAGGTAAGCAAAATATTTGAGTATAAAATACCTCAGAAGGAGATTTACAAAGACAAGCTACATTTTTCAAGGCATTTCAAAGGTCAGTCTCTTACAACATGGTAAATTTGCTGATACTTCAATGCAAGATAGATGCACAATAACAAGTACATTTCAACACTACTGCAAAATAATATGCAGGTTACATGAATATAAAGGTTGAAAGAAAGAAAAAGCTGCCAGCTCCACAGGTAAAATCTGTGATCTGTCATTTGTATTGCTCTTAATGAGGTGGGAAAATTTAGAATAAGACTTTTTTCTTATGCTTTTTACTAATACAATGCATTAAACACACATCTTACGGATTTCTATAATGCAACCATAAAATCTTTCCTAATAGCTTCAAGCAACTGTTGAGAATGAACCTAATTAAGGAACATTTAACCTGCTTATCTTTAAGCAGTCAACAAGAGGGAAAGAGTGACATGTCAAATGGGGTATTCTATGCAAGCATACAAAATCATCTCCAACACAGGAGGTGAAAGAAATTTCAACATTAAGAAGCAAAGGAAAACAAGGAGAAACTTCTAAGGATTAGGAAAAAAATCAACTAGTAATTTGAGAAATCTTACCTCTTCCTCACCACCATCCTTTTTCTTTGGAGGAAGTTAAAATTACCTGAAAATTATTTGCCACATTAGAAGGGACAATTAAAAGCTTTTCATTTCATGTATTTATTTTAATACATTTCTTACAAATGATGCCCTATAATATTCAATATTTAAAAGATGGTTTAACTTCTGACTGCCAGACAACTTCCATGAGGTGCTTGCTTTTTGTTTAACTGAATATGCAGCTAATAGCACCTCTCAAATGTACAGACACAAGCACATATCTTTGGAATTCATGCATTTAAATTATGTATTTCAATTATATAACAGATTCTGAGAGAATATATAAAACAGAGACAAATATAGATGAATTAATTTTTCTAAAGTGCTTAGGTGAGTATCTACAGGGAAGGGACATAAATCCAATCTCTGATCACAGTCAAGGAGTGTGAGCTAGAGAGGATGTTACCGGTTATCAATTCATTCCACAGTTACTCCAAAGTGAATCATTAATGTTTTTAGTAGAATAAAATATATACCTAAGACACTCTGCATCTAACGTGCATTAATCTTATTCAGAGCTACTGCAATAAACCAACACTTCTATATTAGTTAGCTAACATACATTCCAAAACCAGTGAAATATAAGATTCTGAGAAAAAATGTGTATTCTCTAGACACATAAAAGCAAGATAGTAGTTTAAGTGACTCTGAATAAGAGGCAAACAAGCTCTCTCTCTCCCCCCTCACCTATTGTTGTATTTCACTCTTAGATAAAAGCAAACTAACAAACTCCCCTGAAAATTAAATAAGAAGTTCATTGTTTCACCTTGCTTCAGCTTGAAGATGAGTTGAAGGTTTTTAATCATATTTTCGCAAGAAAAATCAAGTATAGAATTTTCCATACCTGAGAATTAAATGTCACTTATTTTAGAAAGTTAACTTTATTCAAAAAATCACATGAAACCGTACTAAATTAACTTCATTAGATAATAGCTGGTGAAAAATTATTAAATACACATCTGAAAAGGGAGTTTATTCCTTTAGGCTGATTTCTAAATGCGTATTCCTGAGGAAACCTGCTCAAAGACAGAATATTAAGCAGCAAATTACAATCTTCTGAATCACTTGCGTATTGTGCAGCCTTGTGTATTCTTACCCAGGCAGCTTTATCTTTATATCAAAGACAATAATATTGAATGTGGCTATGCTCTGCCTGTAAATCCTTGTTAGTCTACCATCTACACAACTGAACAGAAAACTGTTCACACAACTCATCTACTGCCACGCAACTCATAAAAGCACAGCGTGGATTTACTGAGCTTTATTTCATTGTGCATTCGGGCTTGGCATTCTCTCCAGATAATGTAGAAAAGGACCGACCTCCAAAAAAAGCAGAAATCTTGGGACCTAAGAAGCTGCGTTCACCAATTCTTGAAATATGAAGAAGAGTGGCAGACTAGAAACCATTACTGTCTCAGTTCCTGTTCACTGTAAAAAAAGAGCCACCACCATCATTACTATTATATAATCAGAGGGATCACTAGTAGTTAATAGTGTTGAATTCACTAGGTTTCACACTAATTCAGATGCAGCAAACATGCAATTGCCAGGACCTCCTACCCCAGGTGCTGTTGCTGGAGAAGCACTTGTTCGCAACTGGAGCTTACACCTTACACCTGTGCTGGAAAGACACCCAAAGAATCATAGGACCAGTGCTTAGCTGACAGTCACATACAGAGACCTTTCTTCTTCTAAATTAGGGCTGGGACACTTGCCAATGTAATCAAGATGGCTAAGTTTATGCAAGATTCAGAAAAACATAGAATGTAAAGTAGAACCTGCTTTGCCCCTACCATGACTGTCCTGAGGCAAAGGATACTGTTTTCTTCCTGATATTAACACTAAGCCTCATTTGTTAGTTGTGAATGGCTCTGTAAATATTACTTATATTGAAATAATAATGGATGATAAACACCAAGTACAGTTAACAATAACCTAGTGAAACAGATTTTTGGTTTCTCTATAGCACCATTCAAGTATGAGAGAACATACTCTTTTAACACAGGCTTGTCTTTTAAACACACATTACTGAAATAGCAGAAGAAAATTGGGAACCTGACTATATAGATGAGATCATCTGGAGACCCACCAACGTTTGAAAAAGTGAAACATTTCTTCCCTTATTCACTTACAGGATGATCACTCAGCCATCAGCTGACGGTGCTTAAAAAAAGGTGACTGAAACACGTGGAAGCATGAAATGACACAGATTGTATTGCTATCACTTTCTGATTCCTTGCCCTCTGCAACTAACAATGGGAAACAGTTGCTGTCATGAACTAAGAGCCCTCTTGATGGTCGATATTCAAAGGTGGCTGGCATGGCAGATGGCAAAAATGCTGAGAAAAGAAAAGGTCTTTCAAGTACTGAGGCAAGGGCGTGTTACATAGTTTACTTCTGTGTGGTTCCTACCATCTCTGTTTTGCAGTTTTTCACCTCTATACAGCAGGGAAGGAGCCTATGGGCTTCAGTTCGGTTTAGGTTATTTGTAGATGACATATGTATCTAGAGAGAGCCATCAGCTTCCACAGAATGATTCAAGGATGCTTCACATTTCCCAGAAAGCTTGAATCATTATGATGACTGATAGAAATCACTAAAAAATAACCCAAACAAGAAACCACACAGTACTTTTATCGATTTATACACCACAGAGCCAGTTTTATTTGTACTTCAAAATGTCATTTATATACCTGCACAGTAGGTGGAACAAGTACTAACAACTGAACAGCAGTCTGTCCTATATCCTTCAAAAATGTTTAATAATTTGTTTAATTAGCTGCCCAGTAGGTCTGCCAAAAGCAAGCTTCCTTCCTTTACTGAAGTGTTTATGCTAGTCTGCACATTGAATAATGTCAAAAAATGAACCTGAAGTTTGGAGCAATACGTTATGGTTTCTGTCTGGTTTTGGTTTTTTATTTTCCTAGACATAAAATCAAACTCAAGTTCAAACTCCTATGTATACAAACTAATATATGTAAGTATTTAATACATAACAATAAGAATGTATGTTTGTATAAGGGTTTGAGGGTGCATAACTCATATTTGTACATATCAATTAGAAACCAACTTTTCCCTGTGGTCAAGCTCTGTAGAGGACATGGATGAGTAGGACAAAGGCACCTTTATTACTGTGTGCTGCCTCCATTCTGAGAGCTGCTCTGTCCTGTGCCAGCTCCCGTGTTGCAAGGTACCAGTGAGGCAATCTGTGAGCAGATGACTCATCCACACTGTTCACAGTGGCAGGGTGGGGGTGAGCAGCATAGGTACCAATATGTGAATATATTCTCCCTGAAGGTTTTTGAAGGCAGAGGAAATATACTGGAAAGTAAAAAGAATAAATACTGTCCCATGACAGAAAGATGTCCACGAAGGTACAGCAACATGGCATGTACCTCCGGTACACAGAATCATACAAGGATAAAAGCATTTTACCTTTATTTCTGCAGTAAAACCCCCACAGAATTAATTTCTTCACTGGGAAATAAGTAGAGCTAGTGAAAAAAAAAAAAAAAAAAACAACCAAAAACAAACTACAAACAAAACCACCAAAAAACCCAGACAAACAAAAAAACAAATGAAGCAAACAACCAAAACCCTGAAATCCAATTTTTTTCATTAGGGCAGTTTTTAAAGAAAGTTTCTATAGGTCACTCTAATTAATTTAGTAAACAGATCCACATCATAAAAGCTTATTTCTTCTTATCTGGTATGTAGATAATGAGGAAAAAGAAACTGGGGGTTGAGGGGGAAATCTCTATCAGGAGCTGAACTATTAGCATGTATCAGAATAACTGCAAATACAAGAGATTTAATTGCAGCCTTGTAGCCTTTGCGCCAAATTTGTCACATTTTAACTTGCTATTTGCCACAGAACTTCTTCTATTTTGATTTTAAAATTCCCGTTTCAAAGAGTAAACAAACACATTTCTTGAGAAGTTTTCAGCTGCTATAAAACTCATCTAATTTTCAGCAATAATATTCCCAAATAAATCAGAAATACCATCTTTCATCAGAGTGCTAATGACATCCCACAAGGTGATAAAATTAGCAGCTGGAAAGTGTAATCTTGCTACCACACTTCTCAATTTGCCATTCACGTTTTCCAAGCTGGTGTCCAGTTCATGCTGATTTCTCATTCAATTTTCAAATTGTTTGTTTACTTAAATGCCCAAAGCATAAGTTGCTGACAAGTTTTTTGTCAGATGAACATTTTCATTATTCTCATGAGAGTTTTGTCTCCCAAGAAACTTCTCTTGTCTCCATGATCACTATTCCTTTACAAAGCTTGTTAAGATCACTCACTTATAAAATGATGATTTCCAAGTAATTTTCTCAGCTATGTTTACTGGCCTGATAACCACAGTTTCATTAAAACTTGCTGGTAGTTCTGTCTTCTCCGATGAAGGAATTTGTATGTTTGATACTGCCAGCATTTGTCTTCATAATTAGAAAACAAATACAAGAGTACAAAACTTCTTGGTTCAAAGAATTTAAAAACTGCTGAGAAAGGGAATATATCTGTTTCAGCCTTGAAAGTTCCAACCCCACAAAAAAGAACACATGATTTACTTAGCTTATGAAGTAGATGAGTTATCAGTTTTTGAACTGAAAGTTCAAGATAAACTAGCTTTAAAAAATCTACCCAAAGCCTATTTCAGCTCATGAAACTATTTAGCTGTGACAGACAGTAAAGTCCCTTCTACTGCCTTTACCATGCAAAGGCTGGATTTAGCATTTTAGAAAGCAGGGCTGGAAAATTTTGAATGACTAAGAGACTTTTTTTTGCCATCTCTGACTCTTCTCTGCAAATTCCTTACAAATAATATTGTCATGTCATTTTCCTGCAGGGAAATCCCAGACTGAAATTATGCAGCTCATTCAAACATTGCAGACCACTTGTTTGTCCAAGTTCTCTGCCTTGCCATCTGAGATCCATGCTGCCATGCAAGAACTGCTCAGAGGTGTTAGCTCAGAGGTGAGCTAACAGTAGACAACTAAGGGAGTCTGGGAAGTGTTCAAGCTGATGCACATATATGCTTTCCTCTAGCTTCTTCAGTACACACATTAAGCTGGATTTGCTTTAAACTGCATTTGGACTCACACCCAGCTCCCAAATTGCAATTGCATTCCTTTAATTAATTAATTAATTAATTAATAAACTTCAACAGCAGTATAACAGAGCAAAGCCCACTGCTGTGAAGCAGTCTGAAATCTAGCTCAGGGACTGAAAGGGAATAGGTGTGTAGCACAGAATCCCTTGCTAATTTACTTTGCTACTGCTGTAAATTATCCTTTTCAGTATGCAAGCTGGCATCAAGAGATGTGCACTGTGCTCCTTACAGTAGCGATACTAAACTTGGATAACTAAACGTGCCACTGCTAGACCTCACTTTTCTGATAACTGGGATTCAACGCAACTGTCCAGTTTGAGGACAAGTCTCATGATGTATACACTTACTTTGAAGGCGAGTAGTGATTTGGTTATCTGTTAAAATCATCACTTTAGCTTGCCTTTCCTTTAGTGAAAGGATAAACTGAGTACAGTGAACTCCTAGAACATTAAATTCATATAGTGGTTGGTTCTTAGTTTTCTTTCTTTGTTTTCTCTGCAGAGCACCTACCTTTCAGTCTAAATAAGTTATGAAGTAGGCCTCCACAGATGGGCATATATCTAAAAGCAAATTTCTTAAACCCCATACTTACATAGATGTTTTATCCATAAGACAATCACAGATGTCCCAGAACAGTTTCCATGCTGTAGGTCCAACTTGGTCCAAAAAAGAAAATGTATTAATCTCCCCAGACTTCCAGGGGGAAACCTCCAACTATTTCATTTCTCTGCCTCGCATCCTGGTCCACTCTTAGTGAATGAAACAGACTGTTTGTCCTTTTACACAAGAGAAGTCTAATTTGGAACAGGGGGCTATAGAACAAATGGCAGTTGCAAATTATGTGATTAACAGAAAATGTGTTCTTATCTAATTCACAACAAAGAAAAGTGAAGTAAAGGAATTAAGGAGTGGTTGGTGGCCCAATGTAACACTGGGCTTTTAATGCTCAGGAGATGCTTATTGAAAGAAGCTGCTAAAAAAAAACTTTTAAAAGAACACAAATGGGATGGGTGCAATCAAGATGAGAGATGCTGACTGGACAAAGCATGGGCTTAATTTCAAAAAGTTTGCTCCTCTTGCACATTTTCTGAATGAAATTAGAATAGTCTTGTTAACATTATGCCAGGAATTATTTTTCCTTTCATTTGAAAAAGAGACACTATTACAAGAGGAGATGGAAGGTAAGCTACAGAACATAAATGTCTTAGAGGTGAACAAAGTGATCCAGTGGAGCCAGAAAAAGAAAAAAAAAAAAACAAACCACAACTTTAAAATGTTTTTATATATTTAATACTAATGAAAGCATATTTGCAAAAACGGGTATTAGTGGTGTTCATATGCTAACTGTAGTTTTAATGTTGAGAAGACTAGTGCACACAAAAGCCTGAAACCTCTCAGTAAGATCAAAAATACCTGGAAAATTGGGGAAAGTTTCAAACTGGCAGGTTTTAAACCAGGAGCAGATAAAAGAACATAACCCCCAGGAGGTTCTTATTTGCTGATTTCCTTTTTCTACTGTTCCCTTTTCTACCTAGTATTTCATACAAACCTTTGATTTTTTCATGAATGTAGCACTATTGTCTGTGAATAAATTCATGCAGATAAATGGTTCCAAGTATCAACAGAAATACAGAACACTACTAGCTCATGATGAATTCACAGAGATCACATTTGTGTATTCATAAAGCAACAAAGCCTCTCAAGAATATGGGTTCACCACCGTTCAAAGGCAGAACCAGCACTTTGGCCCACCTACATGGATAATATATGCTATAGCCCACAACAACAAGAAAAGGGACACAGTGACGGAGGATATCTTGTATTTTTAATCACATCCTTATATTCCGTTGGTTTTGTAGAATCACAATCTCTCTTAAGTGCAAAACCTGAGCACAGAACCCCAGAGCTGGACTTCAACAAGTCCTACTACTGAATAAATACATCATTCTTCTGATTCCATGCAAATACTTACTTTCCATTACTGGATAATTAAATGCATTTGCTTACAAGCTGGTAATGCAAATGTGGTTTATGCAACTAAATTTTATGAAAACAATTAATTTCCTTTGGTCTAGTTATGTGTTCCTCTGCATTACCATAAGGAAAGAAAACTGACCCAATTGCTTTGTTTACAGTGTAGCAGAATGACATAGGCTCTACATCATTCACTGGCTTTATAAGAATTAATAAGGTCACAGGAAAAGCTGGAGCAGCCTGAACTTCTTTTCCTTCAAGGCTGACTACATTAACACACTTACTGAAGGAAGGAACAGTAATGATCCAGTCAGTACTTATCAGGACAAAATTAGTAATGATCTACAATCCCAGTGGTTTAAAAGTAAGGAGCTCCAATTCTAACAAAAGTCCCAGTAATGCCCTGGTTTAAAGTCCGAGTGAAATCTCTGTATGTAACCCTCCAAAACAGCTTAGCATTAAAAAAATAATAATATAAAAAAAAAAAAAAAAAAAAAAAATCAAAAAAATCCAAAAACCTGAACCAGAACCAACTTTCAGTGTTCAGCGTTCATGTATTAATGTTTAGATAGTCAAGTTCTCTGTACATTTCTGGAGGATTGATCATGAAAAGATATGTTGAAAAAGGTCAATAAAAACAGTAAACTAGAAACTGTAGGTTGTTTTTGGTTTTGTTTTGTTTTTCCTCAAGTTCTAATGATGCAGAAGCTGCATAATAATCTCCCTGTGAACCATAAACATAATAAAAGCTGAGGCCATTTCTAACATAATCTCTATCAGCAAGATGCCAGCGCTTTTCCAGATTTCCTAACGGGTCCCTGCTAATTCCATGCCAAAACTAGCAGTGGATTTCTTCCTTTTAATCTGCCCTAATGCCTTATTCGATTATTGTCACTGCTCTCCGGCCACGCACCGTCCCTTCAGACTAGAGCTCCCCACCGGAGCAGTCAGAGGAGGCTGAAGTCAAAGGACACCAAAGGCTGCAGACTCCCCACCTCCCCATCCGGGCAAAGGGCGGACGAGGGCCACGGGGAAGGGCCTAAACCACCTCACTCTGGGCATCCCCGCCCGGCGGAGCCCCTGGCCGGGAGGGGAAGGATGAGCACTTGCTGCAGCTGACGGGTCTGAGGGCACCTGAGCGTCCTGGCACATACCTGAGGTATGGCTCTGCTCATCGCCTGGGTATGCCTCGCTGTGAGGTGAGTGAGCTCTCCCCTAACCCCTTGAGGCTCTCTGAAGCCCCGCTGCAGTCTGCAGGTGCGCGAGAGGGACAATGGTGGGGCCCTCTCCCACCTCAGTTGTCTCAGAGGGCCGAGCCCTCGACGGGCGCACGCCGGGCGGAAGGGCTGAGGAGGGGGGACGGGGATGCGAGGGGTCTGACTGCGGGACTCGCCTCTCCCCGCAGTTCGGCAGCGGCGTTGGGGGACCAGGGCGGCGGGGGGGACCTCTACTTAGAAAACATCACTCGGATCCTCGACAAACTGCTGGACGGCTACGACAACAGGCTGCGGCCGGGGTTCGGAGGTACAGGGGAACCCCCGTGCCCTCGGGGAGCCTGGGAGCGCGCGGCTCGGGGACGGGGGCACGAGCAGAAGCATTCTGCTGCCGGTGGAGGGGGTGGCCCAAGCTGGCAGGGGAGGAGGGTCCCGTCCCTTCCCGCACTCGGGCAGGAGGGAGGCAGTGAAACCCAACAGTGAGCGGCAGAGGAGGACGGTCTCGCGCTCCGCCGGCCCCCAGCCCGCCGGCTCTTGCTGGTGGTCCCGGAGCCGCGGCGCCTCGAGGGGTCCGGCTCCGCGCACAGCGCGTCTTCGTGTCTCGCAGGCGCCGTGACTGAAGTCAAAACGGACATCTACGTGACCAGTTTTGGGCCGGTGTCCGACGTGGAGATGGTAAGGGCCCCTCTTGCCGCCCCTGCTCCCCTTTCTCGGGATTCATTATGGTGCCATCTGAGTTGACCGTCATTAAAGCAGATTACGAGGCTTAATCTTCCTGACAATCTCTCAGGCCCAGCGGAGCGGTTTGTTTGTAGCTGCATATAGATATTTCCCCGGCAGAGTCAGCCAGAGCAGCCCATGGCCCAAGCCAGAGGCTGAGCACAGAATGCAGCACTAACCCCAGGTGAAGGCACTGATGGGAGGTCAAAGATGCCTCTTTAACCTCATTAAGAAGATCGCAAGCATCTGTGGCCCAACATGTAGCTTTGCCTGACACCATCAAGTCTGCGTGGTAGAAAACAACCTAACATGTAGCTGCAGGGGCACAGCGTCATGTCTGAAATAGTTGTCCCTTGTCATGCTGGGTGTCCCCAAAGTCAGGTAGCTGCAGACATGGGTTCAATTTGTCAGTTACAGCACCAGCGCCCCCCTTGCAATCCAGCTTGCAGGCTAAGAACTGTGGGCATCAAGATAAAACCAAAAACTTTTTCCACCTCTCTTCATAAGCCAATCTAAGGGAAGGCATAACTTTGCCACCTTACAAAATTTGTTTTCAGCCAAGGTTTAGCTCCATTTCCTAATTGACTTTAGAGAACTCCTTGGACTAAGATTAACCTGACACCATAATCTTACTATGATGTGGCTCATATCAGTCCTTTCTTTGTCAATATCCAAAGAAACAAGCAGAAGAAGCACTGAGCATGTCTTTTTGTTCCTAACAATTAAACATTAATTGGTTTTGCATTTTGAAAGGATACTAAATTAGACATTTGTATTTTCTTAGACCTCAGTCACTTTGAAATAAATTATTATTTCTGAGAGGACAATGTTTTTTTATTTTCCTTACTCATATAAAATTCTTTGTTCACTCATTAATTTGTAGCTATTATTTAAATGAAAAGAAATTAGGGTATGTTTTGTAGACTACTTTTTTTTTTTAATAGCTACTTAATGGTAATAGGATTAAGTGTTTAAGTAGTAAATGAAATGCCATTGACAAGTGTGTTAGGTTCTTTCATGGAGTTACTGTATATATCATAACTTGGGACTGCTGACCCCCACACATATGTCAACCACCTATTTGTTTTCCATAGGAATACACAATGGACGTCTTCTTTCGGCAGACATGGACTGATGAGAGGCTGAAGTTTAGTGGGCCAACTGAAATTTTGAGATTGAACAATTTAATGGTCAGTAAAATTTGGACACCAGACACGTTTTTTAGAAATGGAAAAAAATCAATTGCTCATAATATGACAACTCCTAACAAACTTTTCAGAATTATGCAGAATGGAACTATTCTTTACACAATGAGGTGAGAGCCTGTTCTTTCTCTTTTGATTGACCTTTCTTTTTGAGTCTTTCAGCAGTGTTCCCACTTACCACTTTTTTCACTGTCATCTACTATAATGTATTCTAGACTAACCATTAATGCTGATTGCCCTATGCGGTTGGTGAACTTCCCTATGGATGGACATGCTTGTCCATTGAAGTTTGGAAGCTGTAAGTTTTTCTATAGCTTTCAGTTTTTTATAGTAATACATTTGGTCTACCTATATGTCAGAAGATCAGAAATGAGATCCTAGAACACTACTTAATGACACGATACAGCTGAGATATTATTTTACAGTTTTTCCTACTAGAATGTTATTACTTTCTCTTCTGAGACTCAGACTACTCATAAGGACATGGACTTATTCACTGAAGGGTGACAGTTTTAGAATATGTTATTGTTTATTGTTCTTACATATCTAGTTGTCAAAGTGGATCCTAAAGCAAGTCATAAAAGCTGTGATACGTTTACTACAGTTAGTTTTGCAATTATTTAGTTGATTTGTAGTAACTGACTTTGAGAATATTTAGTTGAATTGTGATAATCTATGCATGTGCTTCACAGCAAATTAAGAAACAAAAGCTGGTGTCCCACCTCAGCCATTCTTTTATTGTTAATTTTTTTTGCATTTTGTCATTAATGAGGTTGGGAAATTGTTGGAGCAGGGTACGTGTTGCTGTAGGTATTCAGACCACACACAGGATCAGGTATTTTTTCAATTGCTTATAAATTACATAATTAATAATTTAATTTCCCCCTCTATAATTCAGATGCTTATCCAAAAAGTGAAATAATTTATACATGGAAAAAAGGACCCCTGCATTCAGTAGAAGTACCACAGGAGTCTTCCAGTCTCCTCCAATATGATCTCATAGGACAAACTGTATCTAGTGAAACAATTAAATCTAACACAGGTAAGATATACCCATGTGAGAACTGACATTATAAGCACCTTGAAAATAAACTGCAGTCCTCTTTCATGTAGAACTGAATTTTTGGTTATGATTTGCCATTTTAAAAATTTAAATACTTGGAAGGACTCTAAACATTGTCTCTTTAAAGATTTTCTAATACAGTCTCTTTAAGCATACAATTTTTCATGCAATTCTTCAGAATTTCCCCTGCCTCCCTGCCCCAGTAAAAGCAGTACATAAAATGAATATTATTTTCCTCCATTTCCATAAGGTCAGTTACCTTTTTTTAATCAGCTTACTTTTATTATGCACCAGAAGGCCTGTAAGTGCTTTCCTCAGAACATAGCATGTTGGATTTAAGCCAATAATGCTTAGTCGTATGTTGCCAAAATAATGCTGACATATTTGTCTCTTAACAGGTGAATATGTAATCATGACAGTTTATTTCCACTTACAAAGGAAGATGGGCTACTTCATGATACAGATATATACTCCATGCATTATGACAGTCGTTCTTTCTCAGGTGTCTTTCTGGATTAATAAGGAATCTGTTCCAGCCAGAACAGTTTTTGGTATGCTGCGTTAAGGTCTTTGAACAGCTCAGCATCACATATACCATCCATTCATTACTTTCATTGCTTGTTTATTTTAGGCGAATATTCACTTCAGCTGCTCTATTTCCATCTTCAAAGGAAAATAGGCTACTATCTCATTCAGACATACATTCCATGCATCATGACTGTAGTCCTGTCTCAAGTTGTGTTTTGGATCAACAAAGAATCTGTTCCTGCGAGAACCGTGGCTGGTATTTGTGTTTTGTTCTTTTATCATGCACTTCATTCACTGTATGGAATCTACTGCATCAAACAGCTTCTGTAATCCAATGGGGATTGGAAAAGACAGCTAGTAGGTTTCAGTGAACAAAAGTAAATACTAACATTAAACCAAATAATATTCAACCTGTCCACAAGGGTCAAAATTCTTTACTCAGAATGTTTGGTTAACCAGACTTGTTTGTGGTGTTTTCCTTCTCCTCAATATATTTTCTGTATGCAGGAAGGGACAATTCCAGAGTAAATGTCAACCTCTCCATTTTTTTAAGTGGTATTTTTCTATTGATTTATTAGCTTCTAAAACCAATCTGAGTTAAAGCTTTAGGATAAAAATAAACTACATAGGATGGAATTAACCTCATCTGACATAAGGTACCTCATCTAGCACTTACTCTGAAGTGCTCTCTTTCCCTTGTCTACAAAGTTATCTAAACAACTAGCAAGGAATTCAGATGAATAAAGTAAGGTGAGATGAATCCTGTCCCTAGCACAGGATGGAGTTGTAATGTGAAAGGCATGTCCACATTGCAAATTCTTTCCAGTGGTTTGAATTAATGCTCCCAAAGCTGTGAGTTTTGTCTTCCTAATTTCTACAGTGTGCTCTGCTGCTAAATTGCACAAACTCTGCCAGCTGCAATATTGATAGGCTTTGAAACTGCACTCGTTAAGAGGTAACTTTCACTGACTGAGTTGCTGTTTCTAGAAAAACTATGAGAAAAATACTAAGCAGAAGTAATAAAACTTGTCAAAAACTGCATGAGCCCACTATCCATACAGAAATGTTTTGCAGCCTATGTTCTCTTAATGTAGTATTTCTATTAAAAAGTTCCCTTTATGAGACTTGTCTTCAGTAACAAAACAGCAGCTATATGTTCCCTAAGCATAAATGATACAAGTCTCATAATTAAAAACAAGTCTATAATTGTAGTTAGCAGGCTACAGATTTTTTACTATTTTATTTCAATTGGTTGGCATTTCTTACTTGCATGGAATGGTATTCATAAAAACATTGCAGGCTTTTAGGAATGTGAAGTGAGCACAACTTCCTCAGGTGCCTCTGAGGGAAGATCAACGCTTTTGTTCTTGAAATGCTCATTAGGAGCTAGGATACAGTTTGGGATCATTAAGCAAGTAAAAGTATTATTATCTGGCAATTGAGATTTCTTTAAATGCTTAAAAATATAAAAATATCAGGCAATAGATTTTCCAGGATTTTTTTTTTTGCAGTCGAAGCATAAAATTTTGTACCCCAAATACGATGCCACCTGATTTGGCTTTATATTGTATCCCTGGACTTTACAGTTACATCCTCTACATTTTGAGTAAAACATATTTGTTACCTAGTGAGCAGTGGAAGTCAGTTCTGCAGCTTAAGTAATGTGCAAATAAGTCTTCAGCTGATTCAGGAATAAAGACAGATACCCCAAACCCTGAAATAACAGCTCTTAGATACTATACTGAAGAGTAAATAAAGTATTAGAAACAGATTATATTTTATGAAAATAGTGAAATAGACACCTTTCTTGGTATTGTGAAAAATTAGTCTTGTGGCATTTTAGAAGACTATTTCAATCCTTGCTTCATTCTTATTTCTCCCAGGCACAGTCTGAATTTATAGTCCTTACTAATTTAAAATCCCATGGATTCTGAATAGCTTCATCTAAGGACAAGAGGACAAATTCTGTGTATCAAAAAGGACTTTCAGTCCCGAGAAAAAACCGACCAAACAAACAAAACCCATGAGGTTTAAAATGGAAAACTCATATCCTTTCTGCATTATATTGCAATTACCTGAATTACAAATTTTCAGTTATACTTCTAAGTTCCCAAACTGTAAGTTTGAGAGAAGAGAAATTAATAGTAGAAGACTAACAACTGTGTGTAAAAAATATTTTTCAGAACAAATTAATTTAGCAACAATATTTACTTCCAAAATGGATGCCAATTCTCCTTTGCAGGTAATATTACAATAAATACTCTGAACATTTTTGCAAAGATAAATTAATGATCTACTCTTTACAGACCTGCAAGTGAAAAATGGGAGACAGAAATACTTGAAGAGGCACTCTTGTGTTCTTTATAATTGTTTCCTTGGAAAGAACAGCAGATTGCTGGTATTAAGTTCCTTATTTAATGTGGAGCTATGTGTGTATGTATGTACCATAGCATACACATATATATGTATATATGTGTGTAAAGTTTTATGAAGCATGGCATTATCAGAAATAACTTGGAATAAGAAGCATGGTTACTGGAGGTCTAACTTTAAGTATGCTCTGACTCCAAATAACAATGGCTATCATTCCACATTTTTAGATGCTTTTACATCTGTTATTTTGCACAAAGACGGTAGTCAGCTTCTACCTTCCCAGCAGGTCACCCCGGGAATTTTAGATTAATATCTAGTCTCAGATAGCAAAGTGTTTGGGTTTTTTTTTCTGTTGAGTCATTTTTTAGCATATTTCTGTATTTGCATTATGTAACAGATTCTTCAAAACTTACCAAGAAGTGTTCAAAGTGGAAAGACAAGGGTAAACAATCATTAGTTACACAGTTTACCCACTCTAATTTGGCTTTCAGTTTGATAAAGTAGTTTTCCACAGTGCAGAGCATTTCATCAATATTCACTCCACATTGAGAGAAGTCTTATCTATATCTGCAATAGAAGAGTCCTATTCCTAAGTTTAAATTCCCACTGCAGTAAGTTTTTGTTCAGACACAGAATATACAATTTTTATTACTAACGAGCACATGGACAGATTCTAATCTAATCACACGTTGTACTGAAAAGTTAATTCTGGACTTTTGAAATTGAAATATATCTCAGCACACTTGTATTCATATTATAAAATGAGCCTGGCAGATTTGGGAGAAGTAGAGATCCTACGTATTTTTATACCATCTCCTATTTGCATTTCATTAAAACATGAAGTAATGACATTGGGACGTAGTTAACCTCAGACAGCTGGCAAGCTACATCATGTGAAACAGTTGCAGAAAACCCTCTGAAAATAATCAAGTCAGCCTGTCTTGATGCTGCAATATGCAATGACACTGCATCCTTTCCACTGAGCATCATTCATAGCATATTGATTCATCATCACAACATGGCATAACATCTTTACTTTCCCACCTACCCATTCCCAACTGCAGAAAAAAAACAGAAGAAGCTATTCTCCACCTTAATGCCTTTAAATACCAGCAGTTTTCACATTCTAGCAGGCATAATTATAAGTAAACATGAGTCACAGAGGCTTATATGTTAATGAGTTCTTGCGCCTTTTGCTTGTATCAAGCAGCAGTGAGAAGTGGGTATATTTCCTACATTATTAATGATATACACTTCAAAACAGAAAGAATAAATTCATGAATTCACTTGAAGAACACTATGAGGCTCACGAGCAGCAAGACCAGCTTTGTGAAAATAGATAAGCAGCTCTAGAGAAGTAGCTTTTCTGTCCTTCCATATTTATAACTGTGCGGGCTTTCAAATCAAGGTACTGTTAGTGAATCTTAAATAAAGTATCCAGTGATGAAAGACAATAGCAGAGAGGACCAAAATCTTGTTTGTTTTTTTTTTTTTATATTTGGACCATAGCCTACCACTGATTTTTAATGCAGAATTTGATTGATTCAATGAAGGTTCTGTAAGCCATGACCTGTTTTGTGCAGCAACAGGAGAAAAGAGGGGATAGTTTTTGGGAAATGACAGTCTGTTAATTTAGATTTCTGAAAAACAGTCCACTTACTAACTCCTCAAGTGAAGTGTCTTTCATAGTTTGAACCTGCGTTTTGATATACCCATGTTTATCACAAGTCTAAGAAGCTGCACCATGTAGTATGTAGTTATCTCAATTTTCAGTCTGCTCAATGTCTTAAAGTTTGTTCAGAACTTTTAGATACTTAAAACAGTGAATTATTTAAGAATACAAAAAGCAGTCTTGTTGGTTAGCTGCTATGTAGAATGTCAGCTAAAACCAAAAAGGAGTTGTTGCATTATTATTTTTTTTTAATCTATATAAGAGTAGCAGGGTTGAAGCAAAGTTCTAATGCCCCCATTTTTTTTCTCTTCTTTTCAAGGAATCACGACAGTTCTAACAATGACCACCTTAAGCATCAGTGCACGCCATTCTTTGCCCAAGGTGTCCTATGCTACTGCCATGGATTGGTTCATAGCTGTGTGCTTTGCTTTTGTCTTCTCTGCACTTATTGAGTTTGCAGCTGTCAACTACTTTACCAATCTTCAGACTCAGAGAGCAATGAGGAAGGCAGCCAGGGCAGCAGCACTGGCAGCAGCACTATCAGCAGCAACTGTACCGGCAGAGGACGAGATTGTCTTGGTAATTGCTTGCTTTTCTGATAATAAGCATCATATAGGAAGAGGCAGCTGAAGTAGTGAATGTAAAACAATATTAAAATGGTCTTAACCTGAAAGAGATTATGTAACCAGATCATGTCTACTTATCAAAGATATTGTTCTTATTTGAGAAAATGAAAATACTTCATTTATCCATACTGTCTATTTAAATTTGAGATATGATTTACTAGAGAGATCTTTATTTGGTAAGATATTTAAAGAAAGCCATTAGGCTGTTATCCATAATGCTTCTCTTGAGCAATGCTGTAGGCAGTGTGGTCAGGCAGCTGTGGTTCTCAGTAAGGCCTGCAGAATTTGTGTGATGCTGTACAATGCAATGAACATGTGCATTGGCCAGATGATTATGGGATCGCTGTAGTACACTGGTACATACCATAAGTGGGTCATGTGGAAGAAGAGGAATTAGCCTTTATATAAACTTGGTTCTGTTATTTTTCATAAAAATCTGTGTTGGTGGAAGCTTGGGGAAAAAGAAAAAACCCATAAAGATTAAGAATAAATTTTAGTACATGCAAAAGAGAGCAAGGCTTTCTAGTATCAAAAAAATATGTCAGAATTGCTTACAAATATTATTCCTTACATTCTGAGATAAGTAATGAATGCTGTCTCACAACATATATTAATAAATTTATCACTATAGCTCTCCTGTTTTCAGGAGCAAAATTCCCTTTTGAGAGAAATAACAGAATTTCAATGACCTTCTGCAAAACCTTTGAGTCTCTGGTTGAATAAGAAAGTCAAAGAGCTGTTGAGTATCAGCAGGACAACACCTTACCCACCATAAAGTAATTTTCCCACATTTGCTTATAAGGGGCAGTTAAAGTTAGAACATTTAGGTATATGTAACTGTTAAATTCATAATTGATAGGTTCCATATTATAGTGAAACCAAAGCTCCACAGCATCTTGCACTGGTCCTCGTTGGAGATAATCACAATATGTTCTTCAACTGGGAAGCACTGTGCTTGTAAGCCATATTTTATTTTGCTTACAATTTTATTAATATTAAAAAAATAAATCTGAAGACATTGTAAGCTATATTAAAGTAATGCATTTTATTTTTACTAAATATATAAATTCAAAACCAAACAAATCTTTGCATATTTTACCTCAGAACCACAGCTTTTCCATTTTTTTTTTAAACCACATTTACGGAAAAAAGTACAGAAGAAAGGCCAAAAAGTTTAGAAGGAGCTTGGAAACTAATATTTGCAGAGCCTTGCACTGATTTTGAAGTGACAGCAGAAAGGCTGATTGAGATTTGCAATATTTGCAATGTTCACATCTGTGTTTATTTTAACGCTGGACACTTCCTTATTCAAATTTGAGTTAATCATAAGAAGGTTATCTAAACTAGGAATTTCTGTATGACAGGAGTCCCATTCTCCTGTTTTGCCTAAGAGAAGCCCAGAAAGGCAGTTTTGCTATAAAAGAAAATTCAAAGTTATAAACCATCCAGCTAGAAGGTGCTGCTGCTTGAGTGAGGGCCTAAACAACAAGGTAGATGTATTTACAGAATACTTTTTTCATTTCAAATTAACTAGCTTCCTAAAAGAAAAAAACTCAAAAATCTTTGAAAATAGTACCAAAAAGCCTCATTCCTCCTTTAATTTAGTTAATTTTATGTAAAATCTTGCTTTATCCAAATTAACAAAACTTTTTTTCACAGACTTTTATATTGTTGCCAAAAAACCTGTGCACTCAGAAAAGAAAGATGGCAGAAGACCAAATTCTGCTCAACTGTGCTAATAAAAGTAGGAGAAACTCTACTCAAGTAATGGCTACACTGGTTTCAGTAAGAGAGACAATGGTTTGACTGTGTGCTCTGTTAACTGATGACAGCCCAGCATGCCTGGTCTAGTTCCAGGAGCACCACTCTATTTACCTCCGTTAACTGAGAGCAGAATTTGGCTTGCTCTTTTTGTCAGCTGAAGGCAATCCCTGCATGAAATACAAAACTATGGGTGTTCCACTCCAAAATACAATGGCAACAAGCTGAGTAGTCATCTGGACCTTGACAGAAACCTGGTTTTATTCATATGGTGATCAAGCTTATTATAACATGTCAAAATCAAATGTTTTATAGATATGTATATATACACACACATATATATATATAAAAACCATTATGGCATTTATCTTTTCAATCCATTCCAAATTGTGTATTTTCCATATCAATCATATTGTTTCATCATTATGGCTTCCTTTGTCCAGGAATATCCTAATGCTGGAAATATGTTGGGGGAGGGAAACTGGTGATACTGTCTGTAGTACACCATTTGAAGTAATGCTCTGTGAGATGGTCGGGGGTACATACCATCGATCAAAAGACATTCTATGTGAGAGGGTACATGCAAAAGACAAAAGACTATTACAGGGAGGTAGCTTGATTATAGTTATGTTCTGAAAGACCTGTTGTTTTAACAGAAAACAGCAAAGAGCACTGAAAAATACCACTGGGAGAGTTTCCTTCTCCCTACAAACAGCCTTCTCTCTGTGTTTCAAAATAACATGGCTCGGGCAGAAAAGGATTCTTATTCTCTTTAACAACCCTGCCCAACTGCAGAGCAGCCTTATGTCACTTTGGTATAGGGGATTTAGTTTTCTATAATTGTGTCAATATATTGAGTATGTTTAATGAGTACCGTAGCATAACTGAAAGCAAAGCACTTTTATTTGGATTACCAACAATCCTTTATGAGATCATCCTGGAAACAGCCATAGGCAGTAAAGTTTTGACTGAGAAAACAGCACTTTCAACAAATTAGGGAGCTCTTCTTGTGCCTAAGCAATTGGAGATTTTTAGTAGATTATTTAAAAAAAACCCTCAACTTTCAGTTACGTTGAGTTTTTGTCATCCCAACAAGGAAAGCAGACGCTGATTATTTGGTTCCAAGTTAAATATTTGTCTGACTGACAAAGCCAGTGCAGGATAGTAAGGAAGGTTTGGAAGTAGCTAATAGCACACACCAAAATAAAGAAATTCAAGGTGAATTGGATTTTGACATTTTTTTTTTATTCAACATGGAAGTCTAATCCCAGTACCTTTTTTTGAAGGGGGAAATTAGGTACATATATTAAGTTAAATTACATTATATTAAGTTAAATTTGAGAGAAACAATCAAATCAACCTTTCTAGTGCTGTTTGTGTAATTCTGTCTCACTTAGACACTCAAAGCAGTAGTTTCTCCATGCTACACAAATTTAGTGAAGTAAATGTAGAGACAAGGGCAGTTCTGGACTGACGCTGATAAGTTTAAGAGCCAAACATTACTTTGAACTTTTAAATCTGTTTAACATGAATAAATTTTTTGACAGAGGCTCTGTGTTAATTACATTATTATTTTCCTGATATGCCACATAGAAATGTTAGGAAGAGATTCCACCATACATATTCACATTGAAAAGGGAATTACTAGGATTCCGGTCTCTGCTCTCCTTAGTGCTTACCTATTCTATATGACAGCAATTTTAATACAATGTGTGCATTGTATATTTTTCAAAGTTATGCTTCTAATGGCTCTTCAGAATTTCCATGCAAAGTAAAACAGCTTTGAAATAATAAGGTAACCACCTCTCCCACTAATCACCTTCACGTGATGGTTAGGTTGTATTTTGAGAGGTGAATTTCAATCCCTTAAGGTTAAGAAAGAATTTTAACATGGCTTTCCCATGCTTTGAGTGAGTAATTTAACCAAAATGATTTAACCCTTTTACTAGGCTAGAGCGTAAAGAAAATAAATTTGCATGTAATTCCTCTTAATATTTCTAGTAAAGGACCCAAGATTCCTAAAAGATGCTGTTGTGGTTTTATCCCAGCCAGCAACTAAATGACATGCAGCTGCTTGCTCACTCTTCCCTGCCCCCCCCCAGAGTGGGAGGGAGAGGAGAATTTGAAGAAGATAAAACCTGAAGGTTGAGATAAGAACAGCTTAATAATTGCAATGAAGTAAACAAATAAGAAATAAGTGATAGAAAAAAGAGAGGAGGAGGAATAAAATTCAGGAAACACAAGTGAGCACAATAGAATTGCTCACCATTCGCTGACCACCGCCTAGCCCATCCCTGTGCAGTGATCAGTGACCCTGGCCAACTCCCCCTAGTTTCTACACTAAACATGACCTTCTGTGGCATGGAATATCGCTTTGGCTAGTTCAGGTCAGCTGTCCTGCCTCCCTGCTTCTTATGCAGTTGATTACTGACAAAGAATGAGAAACTGAAAAGTCCTTGGTTTAAAGTAAGCACTGCTTAGCAACAACTAAATCATTAGGCTGTTATCAACATTCTTTAGCTCAAAAATCCAAAACATAGCACTGTACCAGCTACTAGAAAGATAATTAACTCTATCCCACCTGAAACCAGGACAGATACATAAAGGTAGGACTATTAATGATTTCTAAACTATATTGAGCTTTTAATTAAGTAGAACATCATTTACAGATGTTTTCAATACACTGGTTTTGAATCAGATCCCACAAATGAGATGTGCAAAGAAATGTCTAAATTATAGGTTATAATGAATCTCTAGCATGAAATAGATACTTAAACTGCACAAGACTGTAAAGATTGATGCATGCCCAAAAGGAGATCCTACCTAATGTGGTGAACTTCGCTGCTGCGTAGTACTGCATATGGACTGTTCAGTAGCTAAACAGAGTTTTTACAGACCACACTATTGAATCTAGGGGATAAACTATGCTTAACTCTCTCTTTGGGAACTAAGTAATTAGCGTGCAATTTTATGTGTACAATATGAATAGCTGAAATTTTTTCTACTAATGATGCAGGCAGTGAAAAAGAATGTTATATATTTCATTTAGTATTCTGCCACGTACAGACACTGAGCTTCGTTCCTAGTGTTTTTTGGTATGTTTTGCGATATCAGGTGTGTTTTGCAAATTTCAATATCCTTAATCCAATAAATTACAAAGAAAAGGAGGAATAGTGCATTTTTTGTCGAAACTTCTAGAGTCTATTGTTATGAACCTTTTTTTACTACACTGCTCGCAGGAAAGAGAGACTAAGTGAGTAAAAGAGGACATACAGGTACTCATTTATTTACTTAGCCAGTATCTGCATGCATATATAAGATACTCATGTTACTGCTAGGTCACAAACTGACTTGGTAGTGAAATATGTACTTGCAGTACAAAGGAACAGAGAACAGTAGAAAATTTTACAAATCTGAATTACAAAAATCTCTTGAGGAAAAGAAACATAAGTAAAAAGCACATTCATAAATCACTATTAGCATCCATATAAAAAGCAGAAAAAGCAGAAAAAGAATTTTGTTTACTCCAAAGTTACATATATGCTGTATTTTTTTAAAGCTGGAAGCCAAGTAATTTGCTGAAAGCCTCCTGAGATATTCTGAGGAAATTCTAGTGATATTGATGAGAGTTGTGAGCGAGCAGCACCTTTATAGACAAGATGATACTGCTTTGTGAGCTTTCCAGAGGCTCAGATAGCTGAGCTGCAAAAGACTATATCATACTTAGCCCATGTATGTACCAGTCTTTGTCTAGCCCAGTTTTATGGCATCTCACATTAAACAGTGATCTTGCAATCTGTTCTGTGTCACTGGGTAGTCATACACAATTTCAAGTTTAATTGCCTGATAGGACTAACATTCCACATGAGTACAAGAGTACTTCTCTGAATCAGGATTCAGTAACTTGATAAAATTCATTATTTCATTATGACAGAGTTGCTCTTTCTACTTGTAAAACAGTCCTTACTATTTCAGTGTTTGGCTACATAAACTATGTAATATAGGCTATTCTCTCCGTGTTTTGCTGAAGTTTCATGATGTCATTGTAGGCAATCTTTGTCAAAAGGAAAAGTTAAATCTAAATGTAGGAGGCAAATTACTGTAGCTGCTCTTCCGAACTCAACTGTAATAAGAAACTACATGGCTTCTTTTCACTGCCTCCTCCTCTTGTGTTAGCAGTGAATTCCAATGAAAAAGATGAATTGTAGCTCCCCGGGCAGCAAGGCTGATCTACAGTCAGTTAACATGCTGAGAACATCTTTACACATCTAAGATAAATTTGGACTTAAAATTCCATATCCTGGGTAGTGGTAGACAGGAAAATAGTCCTGATGCTGACTTGCTGGATGAGCACATGAGGGTGTTAAAGGCAGTGTAAAGAACTGCTCAGGAACTTTCTTAACAATTCATATCAACTAAACCATCTCCTTAGCAGGTGAAGAGCATGACAAAAAGCTGTGGTTTTACTGAGACAGTGAAATGCACTGGTCCTTCCTGGACATTGGAATAGGCTATTCTAAGTAATAAGAAGTTATCATTATAACTCAATTGCTATAATGGACCTAAACTGGGCCCAAACAGGGAGTATAATCAAGTTAGTGCACTCCCCAAGTTCTGAGAATACACTGACTTCAAATGTTCCTATCTCCAAGTTGAGAAGAAATCACATTGAAATAATCCTCCTTCTGTAGCAAAACCCCCTTCTACAGGAATGAGATTTAATAAATATTATAAGTAAAATAGTGACCAGGATTATACTTCTTCCAAGTGCCTATTCAGATGATCACAAAGTATTTGCTACTTCTACATTCTAAATGCAGTCAGTACTGAACATCATCTACAGACCATATGCTACATCTGTTCTGCTACTTTTAACTTCATCACCTCAGTACAATAACTCCTGATTCATGCTTGAGTGATCCAGAGCAGAATTTGACCAACCTTATACCAGAATATTGCAGATAAAAAGGGCTAAGATTCACCCTAGCACTTATATTTTTAGGAACCACTCATTCTCCACAAAAGGTCAAGCTATCTTGCAGTAAAGTGAAAAGCAGCTACTTCACAACTACTACAATACAGTTCAAAGCAGGGCATACATTCAAAACAGAATAGCAACTGTAATGAGAGCAGTAGCCCGGGCTTGGTTTGTCAGTCTGTTTATAGAGTGGGATTATTATGATGATTAGCGCAAGTGGACATGAATAACCCTCTTTCTGTTTCTGTGACACATCTGTAGATCATCCCCCATTTAAATCTGTTGTTTGCTGTGTTACTGGAAAAGACAAAACCAAACATCTGTGTTCCAGATAGGCACAGCCCCAGAGTATGAATGCCACTTAATATCTATCCAAAACATGGCACTAATCATTTAATATGTAGATGGCAAAGTGGATGAAGGAGGGATATGACAAGTTAGAAGTGTTGCTAGGTTATAGAGGAAGAAAAAGAGCAATATGTAAGAGATACACACAGAAAAGTCATTACATACTTGAAAATGAAATTTCACACTAGGAAAAAAACCAAACCACAACATAAGACAATTTAGCATTCCTGTCTTAAACACCTGTAAACTTAGCCCCTTTCTTTTCAGGCAGCAGTTTTCTAGTTCATCAGCAGATAGTTTGGGAAATAATAAGAGTGCAACACCTTGACTCCATTCAGCGAGTGTCTACTGAAACTCATCAATGGGCTCACACAGGGAAGACTGAGCTTGAGCCAGTCCATATGTGCTGTTTTGTTTAAACTTGGTTCGTATCTACAGAAACTTCAGTCATAGCAATATACTACAATTTAGACAGACCATTATCTTCTTTTCCTTTGGCTCCATCTTTTCTTTTTCTTTCTCTTCTAGTTTCTGTTTGTTACCCTGTTAAATAAGGAAAGCACATTTTTTTTAAATGTTTTTACAGCAAAGGCCACAAATGTACCTCTGTATATTTGCATTATTTCTATGGTTTCCTCAGGATGCTCTACAGCATCAAGCAGCACCAATAAAATCAGGTTGAGTAAAAAAGGTGGAAAGAAGCCTAATGATCACAAAACCTAAGACTGTATCCAAAACTCACCTTTTTCTCCCCTTCTCCTTTTTCTTTTTTTCTTCCACAGCATTCTGACTCCAACTGTAACTTGAAGAAGCGAGTAAACTCTGTAACATCTCAGGCAGATCAGTCTCCTGAAGCCAGCATAATATCAAATAGTGCATCCCAGTATCAACCCGCATCTGTTCCTCCACCAATCCCACCACCACCACCACCTGTTGGAGGCACAAGTAAAATAGACCAGTATTCTAGGATCCTCTTTCCAGTGGCATTTGCAGGATTCAACCTGGTATACTGGGTTGTTTATCTTTCAAAAGACACTATGGAAGTGAGTAGCAAAATTTCTGAATACTTATTTAACATGTAATATATTTACTTGACCAATATTATTTTCATTGTTCATTTACTCTTCAACTCCAGTTAACTGGTCCTTTCTAAGCAAAGGTTTAACAGTTTTCAAGTTTTCTTTAAAAGATCAGCTGTGGCTTCCAGTAGTAGTGGCACTCAGTACAATGCAGACAGACTATTTGAAGATGAGAAATGTAAACACTTATCTCTCTGCCACATTCATGCACTGAGCAGAACACATTGTGTAAAACAATGTATGATGCCATTCTCAACAAACAAACTAATCTTAAATCTTCCATTTCTTAATCTTACTATCTGCAGTAAGGAATGGTAAAATTATCTGCTGAAGCAATGCAGTGAAACAGATAAGAACTTCAATATCTCCTAAGGTTTGCTCACTGAGGTAATAAGATAACAGTCTCTCCAAAGAAGGTTGTTGTTCATTCTCAATATTTATACAGTGTGAAAATCTGACAACTACTGTATACAGTTTGTGAATCAAAAGTTCCTAGTTTTATACACTTTAACACCGATTTTCCCCATTTCTTCATCTGAACTGTTTTATGCAGATAGAGCTGCTAAGTTATTTTATTAAGCTTGTTCATATCAGGCAGAGAATGATCATGTCTTTAGATATCTGTAATGTCCAGAGGAGACGTGTGTCCTGCAAACTGAGCATGTCTAGGATAATCGGTCAGTAATTAGTCATTAAAAGCTTGATTCTTATGTTTTAATTCTCTATTTTTTCTCATTTTTCCTAAATACAGCTAATAGTGCCCCATTTCCTTGGTAAATACATATATTGATTTTCCTCATTGCCATAGAGTTTTTAAATCTCACACTTTACATTGCAATCATTGTGATTGCTACATTTAGCTTTATTTAGGACAGCTAAAGAGATAATGATGGTATTTAGATAGTACCAAATGCACCAAGTCCCTATATCAATAAAAACAGAGGCTGGCAGTCTGGTAGGAGTGGTGAGCAGATTGTACCATTATTTCTAAGATTAGAGATAAAGCATGCCAAGGGAAATCTCATGGACAGCCAAGAGATGGTGCAGTTCTAAATAAACTAGACAGTTCTGATAAGCTGATTGGTGGCATCTTGCCTCTGCTTGAATCAGAGGCTACTAGCCTCTAATTTTGCTGTTTTTTGCTACTAGTATGATCTGGGAAACGCTGTCTCTCAAGATGGGAGTGTGCTGCCAAGCAGCTTATATATGAAATCAGGAGCGCAGGAAGATAGGAGGCACTGTCTCTTACAAATGTTCCTGCAGATGTCTCTCTCAAGAGGTCACAGCTGCTAACTCCCGGCCATTCTAAATGTGCCCAGTGCTAAATTTAGCATTTGTGCCAGAGTTACTGATCCTGCTATTAAAATATTGACTATGTGTGCAAATTGCTTATCTCAATCAGAGAAGGGAAGTATCTAAAAAGCACATAATCATTACAGCTTCTGTTTAGAAGCCAGTTCCTCTGCTTGTGTAGCTTACCATTACTCCAGTGATTTCATTCAACCATTCACATTTTGTATCTAGAAATATTTGGAATGCAGTTGCAGTTTCCCTTGGTAGTGATGAAATATTTACGTTTAACCTCTTATATTAATAGTTATAGTAGAACTAAGCTTTTAAAATACTTCTAAAGTCTAGGACATAGTGGTGACTATAAGTATTTTTAAATGTCACTTTTGCAAGTTAACAAACATGCTCACAAGCTCAGGAATTGTGTTCTGTAGCCTAATAGAATGACAGGAACGAAGCATTAAGATTCTTAAAACAGAAAAGTATTGACAGTTGAGGTGTTTTGAATTATGAAGAATGTAAGCAATTATATAAAATGTTGATCAAGCTCTTCATAAATTACATTTTCTTCCATACTCAAGTTGTATTTAATGATGACTGTGATATACATTGCTAGGTTTCTAATTCAATATGTTGTATCACTTTACCAGTTGCTACTTTTAAGGAAATACAGGACTATTTTTGCTTTAAAAATGTATCAATAATACATAAGCCATTCCATTCAAGCAGAGATACAAAAGTTAGATTAGCAAAGCATGGCATGCTTCAAAGCCAGTTCAACTGAATCACAGGCTCAAGTACAAAAGACTAAATATTGGTACAGTGTTATTGAGTTAAGAAATTTATTTTCACTTAGAAAATGCATTTTGTGCAAATTTAGCTTTTCTTGAGTTACTTATCCTTGCTCATTTGTCTGTTTAAAAACAAAATGAAAAAAGAATATAATCAGTTCATTGAAATAGTCAAATTGCCCGTGCAAAAGGCTTTGTAGTGCAGCTTTCTAGGATTTTGATTAGTGTAGTTTGGAGTGCAGAACATCATTCAAAGTCTGCCAGTGTGGAGATCCCTAAATCAAAAAGCTACCTGGTTTTGGATGGTGCATATGGAAAGGTCAAGAAGCCTGTCATGAACCTGTAAAAGCAGGACATTAACATTGGAATCGCAGATAGTTTTCAGTTCATTGTCTTCTGGCCAGACTCTTCCTTTGACTATAAAGGAAGTGGAAGAATCACTTTTTTTACTTCCACTTGCATGTTCTGGATTCAGAGCACCAGCTAGAATGAACAGGCTTGCAATTGTAATGACACAGTTGCATGAAATGAGGAGCTCTCTCCTAAGATGTTTGGTAGAATTTCTGTGCACTAGAAAGCAGTTTTCTTATGACTTACATAATGGGCTGTATGGTACAGAAATTAAGAAGTCGTTCTTGTGTATTGTATCTGATAATATTTACAAGAACCTTGGGACTGAAGTACTTTTCAAAATGCTCCTTGGAGTAACTTTTTCTTCACCTTCCATTTAATTATTTATATAATTGTCTTTGGAAGACCAGGTTAATCCCCCTTTCTGTTGCTATACATGTAAATTAAGGGGGCGCGAATTACACAGAAGCTTTAGGATTTGGAAGTCTCTATAATGAAGAAGACATTTCTAATAAAATGTATGCCTTTAAACATTTGGCTACTATTTTTAACAGTAACCAGGACTAGGCAGATAACAAGAGTATCTTGGGCTGAACTCTGTATTTGTACTTCCAAATGTACTGAATCAAGTCCAGCTGAGCAAGCCCAGAAGTTTAGTAGTGAGCTTTCATTATAAAATTAATCTTTTGCTACATTTTAAAGCAAAATAGCAACATTATCTGCATGAAAAAAATCCTACTTTGAAATCAAGTGGTTCAACTGAATGCTTTTTATATGTGTATGGGGCCTTAATATTTAAATAAACGGTTCTATTCCACAGTGGAAGAAATGGGAAAGCATTCAGCAGCAGTCAGGGATATGCAACTTGATACATGAGGTATTTCATTGTAAACTGGTTTGCACATTGAACGGCAGTAGCATTGCAGAGCAACAGTTGTATTATTAAGAGTACAGAAATGAAGTTACATCATTCTCTGCCTGCAGTTTGCTAGACAGCATGTTATTGGAACCAGATGCAACCAGAGGACACCTAAAAGAAAACAAAAGGAGGTACTTGAAAATTCACGTAGAAAAGAATCCCAAGCTGAAATACCAGATGCCAGTTTTCAGACCACAGAAAATGCTGATAATTGCATGATAAGCCTCCCTTCTCTCAAATGGTTTTATAACTGTAATGCTGACAGATGCTTAACTATTACAATAGTTTAAAATATGAAAAGAAAAAAAAAAAAAGCATTAGAATTACTCTAAGCAGACTTACTCCCTCACTACCTAAGGTCGATTTGTAATTAATTTAAATGGAAGCTGTGACATTTCCATGATTTATGCATGCAAAATGGAACAGGCAGGTTTCTATGGAGCACATTGTCGGTTAAATACAGTAATATCTGCCATCCACAAAAAACTCTATACAATAATAAATAATACATATTTGTCTAGATTAGCCATGTAGAGAAGTTCTTGAAAGAAGAACAAATGTATCTAGCAAATGAGAGAAAGTTGTTCTAGATTTTTATTTTATCATACAGCATTTTTTGGTTTTAAATCTTGCTAAATCCTCAAGCTGAATACTAATTTCTGACTGTGACCTTGACAGGTGAACTGCATACTTAATTTATTTAAATATTTTCTCGATTTAGAATGCAGAGAGTGCCCTTTTAATGAGAAAAATACAAGTACTTTGTCAACCTTTGCCATATCATTCACAATGCATATGCTGTTCTCACATCTTCTTATACATCTTTCCAAAGTAACCTCTCAATTTTTATATATAACTTTATGTTAAAAATTTTAATGTAATCAAACACTGAGTGATGAAGCAAATCAAACTAAAGAAAGATATGATTTTAAAGTTTTAATGATAAACTGCAGAAAAAAAAAAAGCAGATGCCAGTCTTTATGTTTGGGAGCAGAGGAAGGTACAACATCACTAAATGTGCTGAGTGCTGGGTATTGGATGCAGAGAATACAGTATGGTGGCAGGAAGAGAAATACATAAGTTAAAGGAGAAAATGAGATGCTAAAGATTCAACTGGGAATAAACAAGAACAAATTAAAAGACAAACAAGAACTGGAGAAGTATATAACTTCATGTTAATATTCATAAAGCTTGCAGTACTTATTGTTACATTAAGTTTTAGTTTAAATAACTGCAAAAATAAAGTTCAGGAGAAAGTAGACACTGCCATACATACTTACAATAGAGCTTTGAGGATCCAGGTAATCAATTTGAAAATCAAATACAAAGAAGATTTTCCCTTGTGATGGAGTCTGGTTTTAAGTCTAATGAGACAGTTAGAAATGAGGCGATTTTGTTGTTTAATTTAGTTGTCAACAACTCACAGTTTAAACTGCTCTCTAAACTTTTCTTCCAGTTTTTTGAACCTACTGCAATGCACTTTCGAAGTGACCTAGAGTCCAACTGAAGAACAGCTCAACATTTCAAAGAAATCAGTGAAGCTCCTGTGGGGTTGAAGGGACTCCAAAGGATTTGTCTATCCACAGGTGCTCTCCATTCTGAAACACTGGAAATGTTTATATTGGACATCACCTGGAATCAAACTGGACAAATGAAAATGACAGAAGCTGCATAGGGTTCTAACAGTACTTTAAGATATCTTACATTGATTCTGCTGTAAAACTTCTTGTTAATTTATTTTGTTCAATTATCAAAGAATGTGCATTTGATATAATTCTGTTTTAAAGAGTTAAATGTTTACATTGATATAAAATGTCAATAACAGGATTATTAGTATTTTTTTTTAAATGCAGTAAACATTACTAAAATAAGCCTGATTCTGAACTGGTATAACTGAAAGGTTAGGTTTCACTGAAAAGGTTAAGAGTTGCACTGATTTGCAGCACTTAGAATTGACTCAAAATGTTAAAAAATCCTATGAAAGGAGCTGCAGTCTCATCATGTCTTCATAAGCCTTTCATAGAAAAGATGGAGGATGAATTCTGATTTTCTGTAATTTCATTTTCATCTCCTTTAATTTGTAGCAATATTTATAAAGAACAAGCTAAGAAAAAAGGAAATAGAAACTGGGGTTTATGTACTTTAGCTGGTTAGTTATGATAGTGTAAAATTTTTTGTTGTGAGTGACCATGGACACAACAGACTAATAACAAGCAATTTCCTGTCAGGACCTAGAAATGCAGGACTGAGACTTAAGGCAGTTTTCAAAGTCTAAATCTGAATAGACAGAAGGAGGCAGCTACCTATCAGGCTGAATGCAAGCTCCCAGCTCCAAGGAGCTTTCTGGAAGCAAGTCTTGATAGCTACTTAGGGAACAAGCTGCATTTTGTCAGCTGATTCTACTGAATTTCCCATAGCAAACTCTTAGAAGTTTCATCCAGAGACAAAGTGCTGTCAGCATATTCAGAGTTTATAAGTAATATTTTGTCACTTGCCACACAAAGGATTTCTCATATTTCATAGTCATCTATTATTTTATTGTATATTCACCCTTCATCTCCATGATCCTTTCGAAGAATGTAATTAGGAAAGATATGCCTAATCAAATAAAACCCAAACCAACTTTGTTGTGGGTGTAATGGACACTGGGGGAAGTCAAAAAGACACAAGGAAGTCTTACATGCAGCCGAACAAAAATTAAAGACTCCTATTTGAAATTAATTTTAAGACATTAAAATGAAGTTAATTTTAACAGAAACATGAAATGCTGCATTGATTCAGGAAATTCGGGGCATTTTCCTTTGTCTAAACATATATCTTGGTCACTGTGACAAAGCATTTAGGTGCAAACTCACTCAAGTTGTCAACTGCTTTATTTGCATTACAACACTTTTAACTACCTGGTGACCTAGCTGCAGCTGTTTTCCTCCTCCTGTTACAAGAGAAGTATGTATTAGTGCAGTAGCTGGACTGAACATGTGAGATCACTTTTTGTACTCCCTGTTCTTTAGGTCTGAAGAGCTTAGATGGGGAAAATTTAGGTAGATTTGAGTCAATAATAGCTATTGTTTGCAGAGACATGTAATGTTTGCAGTTTGCTTTTTCTGACTGTCTGCAGGACAGTACATTTGGATGTATTTGTAAGTGCACTGAATTCTATCTTCATTTTGCTTTGAAACTAAAACTGTGACAGTTTTTCCCATGTTAAACCTTTATGTACTATTTCTTAAAAAAAAAGAAAAAAAGAAAAAAAGTGTGGGCACTGGGCAAGTATTTTATATAATCTGTAAATACATCTTATTTTGCAAAAAGCTAAGTATGCTGTAAGGGACTCAGAGGTTATTTTTGAGTATAACTATACTCATTCTTGCTTCACTTACTGGTTTTCTATTTTAAGTATATTAATATGTATAAGAGTTGTTAGCATACTTTAAAACTGGCTTATGAATGACATGAATATGAGCTATGAGAAAACAAATTACACTGAAGAAGTTAAATTCTGTATCCCATGTTTGTTTAAAGGAAATCTAAATTTGAATTTTACAACAGATGCAGAGTTACTAAATAGTAACTATTTCCTTGGGCTGTAGTATTTCAGTGTATAAGATAGTGGTAAATTCCTCATATAGGAAGCTGCATCAACCATTAAAAATGTACTAGCAACTCTTGGTATTTAACAGCATTTGTCAATATGACCACAAAGACTGCTTACCTATTTTAAAGAAGCTTTTTGTGTGGAAAAGCTAGAGTTTGTTCTCCACATCTCTTCAAATGGTAGGAAGGGAATATGTGTTTTTCCTACTACATGCTTTACAGAGACACAAGTGTAATCAATAATAATGTTAATAATGTCAACTTATATCTTAGAATAAATATAATTACAATTAATGTCAGTTATTAACAATCCTGATTATAGGTTAGGTTAAACACTAACCAAACAGGCAATACAGTAAGAAGAGCAGATAAATAGAAAAGGGGTTTTTATATCTACATTTATGTATACATATATATATATATACAAACATTTCTGTAGAAAATAAGTAATATATATTTCTCTAATACAATTTTAAAGGAAATTAGGTATTGGTTTCTTTCAGTGTTTTTTCCTCTTTTGCAATAGGAGGATCAGGAGGTAAGGTTGCATGGGAATTTGTATGTGTAAAACAGGACACTGCGGGGGAGAAGACGGGCAGTTACCTTGAGCTATTGCATTCTGGTAATACATTATTCAACACTGACCTAACTTTTTGTGTATCCCAGTAGAAAAGATACTCTGGTTTTAGCCCACAAACCCCTCAAAGGAACAGAGTGCATCTTAAATTCATCTTTAGTGCTTTCTGCTTGCTCAGAAGTGCAAGAATTAGAAGAACTAATAGCACAATTACACAATTACATCTTAGTACAGTAGAAACCCCAATTACATATTAGTCTTATTATTATTGATCTGCAGATTTGTCCCCCCTCCATTATTTTTTCATAATTCCTAAAACAAATAATCCAGTAGTTTGAAGATACAG
The DNA here is from genome assembly GCA_024733675.1 of Psilopsiagon aymara. Taxonomy (NCBI): domain Eukaryota; kingdom Metazoa; phylum Chordata; class Aves; order Psittaciformes; family Psittacidae; genus Psilopsiagon; species Psilopsiagon aymara. The sequence goes on along the minus strand of JANRGW010051366.1, from coordinate 2,316 downwards.
AAGCTATGCTATGGCACGCTATATCAGCCTTGTGTTCAAAAGACAGTCCCAACCAGAAGCTAAAGCAAGAGTTGGATAAACCCCAAATATGTGAAGATTAAAGTCCTCAACACTTGATATAGTGTACTGTCCAGTATTTTGATGCATCCTGTCAATGTTACTAGCAAGGCCTTTCACTTAGTACATATGCAAACAAAATTCAGATGTGACTTTGTCATTGCTTAGTTCATTACCTTCTTGTTTCTCTACCAGTTCATGACAAGAACAGCATTCCTCACCTGCCTTCTTTATAGAAGTAATTCTTGAAGGATTCTCCTCCAGCCAGTAAGCAATCAAACTCCACATAAATGCTGTCCATCCCCTGGGTTTATGGAGAAACCTGTGAAGGAAAAAGTCCTTATCCACCAGCAGAATGGGTAAAGACTTGAGGAGTTAACTATTGTGTTCTGCATCGCTACTTCAACAAAATCATCACTCAGCCATAGGCGGAGTGTGATTGTGTGCAAAGAACAGAGATCCACAGTTCATTTCCAGACGGCTGTTTGATGCAAGTGATACCAAATGAGTGTCAGCAGTGTATATCAGAAGTACTGACAAAGGAATACTACTCAACCATGCTTTCCAAAATGCAACTCTTAAGCGAGAAAGTTTGACCAAGAGAAACAAAGAAAAAAAAACCTCAAAAGCATCCACATAACTGTAAAATAGGAAACAGATTTCTATACATCTTGAAGAGTCCTAAAAAAAAAAAGAAAATCCACAAAAACCCCTCAAACCACAAATAAGCCACAAACTGTTATCAATCCTGTCCAGAACTGAAATATACATAGTCTTTCAAACACAGATCGGGTGAAACCCTCTCCCTCCACAACTCTTGTATTTGATATACTTAAATAAAAGACAACAAAAGAAATTGAAGAACTTCATAAACCATGTAACATGAGTTTTTGGCAAATCACTTTGCAACACATTTAGGTTGCCATCACAGAGGTCACTAGTTGATATGATCTGACCCCAATTATTGATAGACTATTTTTTCTTCATAAATAAGAGTAATTTTTAATAGTTTTAAGGTACTAAATTCTTTACATGCCTTAAGGAGCAAATAAGCATTCTTTAGGCCATACATAGTTACATATTCAAGCACTGCTGCAAAAGTTTTTCTCCCCACCGCACACCTGCTTTGTTTATAATGATGTTTTCATACAGTATATAGATAGAAATGTTTTGTAATTTAAAACTAAACAAAACTAGCAAACTGTTTACTGGAATACTTACATCTATTATTCCTGTACATTAAAAAGCATCGTTACTATATCTGAATGCCAGTTTTGCTTTAGTTGAGGTTAAGAAATATCAGGTGTTAGAAGTTGACTTTTCTTAAGGCTGTAACTCCAGGGTGCTCAGTTAAACTACATGGAGGCTTAATGTTCCCAATAGAGATGAGAGGAATAGTTACAAGATTTAAAAGTGGGTTCTCAGCAAAGAAGTCACAGATTCTATCTGTATGTGAAACAAATCATAGTAAAAACCAAATACTAAAGCTCAAGGCATGCCACTTACTGACTACTCTCATTCTCATACCAGAAATATCATGCTATGAAAAAAAATATGGGTCTGAATAAATGTAATCAATGTGCATTCTCAAGTTTTAGTAAGATTCATTCCTTATGGGCTAAAACTTGGTATACTTCCTCCACAATTTAGGTAATTAAAAGTTTCTTCTTCCTTTCTGACCAAGTCTTCACTTAAAAACTAACAGTAAGTGTTCGGTATGAGATGTCTTCTTGCCAATCAGATCTATTCAAAAGTAAAAAAAATTTTTCTTTTGAAGTTTCATCACTTTTAAATTTTACCTAAGTACACTATACTCTGAAACATTCTTCAGCCTTCTCACTTGTTTTTTTGCAGGTTTTTGTGAACTAAATGAATCTCTTGCTTGATATTCAAGGATCACCTGCTGCATGAACAGGAGAGATACATCCCTACTAGAAGGAAGTGCTGCAGGAGGGCCAGGAGACCCCTTGGATGGATGAGGAGCTGCTGAGGAAAATTTGAAGGAAAAAAGAGGCTTATAAAAGATGGAAGCAAGGACAGGCGTACTGGGAAGAATACAGGGATGTTGTCCAGGAAGCTAGGGTCCAGGTTAGGAAGGCTAAGGAACACTTAGAATTAAACTTGGCTAGGGATGTTAAGGACAACAGGAAGGGATTCTATAGGTATATTGCAAATAAAAGGTTAGGGACAATGTGGGCCCTCTCCAGAAGCTATCGGGAGAACTGGCTACCCTGGATTTGGAGAAGGCTGAGGTTCTTA